>JAAGNO010004016.1:6269-36460 GCA_033439905.1 Ceryle rudis | reverse complement strand
CCTGGATTGTGAGGGGATTATTCTGCTCTCCATCCCTATCTTCCAGCTCAGGGGACTGAAAACCATGAGGTTAACTGGTCTGACTATTAAAGACTGAGGCAGGGAAGGCATTAAGTACCTCAGCCTTTTCCTCATCCTTGGTAACAGTGTTCCCCCTCTCATCCAGTAAAGGGTGGAGATTCTCCCTGGTTCTTTTTTTGTTGTTTTTTGTATATTTGTAAAAACACTTTTTATTATCTCTTGCAGCGGTGGCCAGGCTGAGTTCTAGCTAAGCTTTTGCCTATGTCCTTTCTACATGACCTAACTAAATCCCTATACTCTTCCTGAGTAGCCTGCCCCTTCTTCCAAATGTGGTAGACGTCCTGTATCATTGACCTATATTATCAGTCAAGTTAAATATTAACAGTGGCTAAGCATAGGCAAGCCTTGAGTCTGTAAGAGTTATTTGTAAGAAAGAGAAGAACATACGAAAACTCCAGGAAAACCATTTTGTGTTCAAGTACTGGTATTGGGATTACAATTGTGTACTATAAACTGCAGATTCCTGTTTGGCTTTTAGCACCATATCTTCCTGCACAGCAATGTACATATTTGTGAATGGCCTACGCTGAGAAGACAGTGACATCTGTCAGTTCAGGAAACATGAAATCTATCCCAGGAATCGTAATTATTCATAAGTCACTGCAACCCTAACAGGATCAATGTGTCTTTAAAACTGCATAAATAGGCAGCTAATTGTGCACAGCATTTGGCTTTTCATGACTCATGATTGACTCATAATTCTCATGCAGATTCAGCTAGCACCAGCTGCAGGAGGAGTGATTGTGGGCAAGAAATTAAGGATCATAGGATTAGTAATGGATTGAAAAGCTGGGCAACAGAGGTTTTGTTTCCCCTTGCAAATAGATAATTCTTCCACATTAGGAAGGAAGTAGCTCAAAAAAGATGTCCAAGGAAACTTGCAATAATATTTCTGTACCATCAATGCCTGTTAATCTATCTAGTTACATAAAACAACATTTCCTTGTTTAAGAGGCAGCAGTGATTGTTCAGGGAGATGGCCAAGATCGTGGTAAGGATAGCAGCAAGGTGACAACAGGAGTCCATTTTAGAGGAAGAGGAGGAGGAGGAAGCAATAGTTATTGGACTCACTGTTCTACAACAAATGTAAGGATGCAGACAGTCTGGGCTTGACACTCTGCTAGTCTGCCATTGCCACACCACCATGTGCTATCATATGGTCACCTAGTGCTGTTCAATGAATGGAGCCATCAGAATTGCCTCTGTAACACGAAGATGCTGGCATGTTCTCCTTCGGCTCAAACACTCAAGCAACGTCACATAGCTGGCTTGCATCAGACATGAATTGTGATGGTGATGTCAGATATCAGTGGTTAGAGAGTAAAATGTCCTTTGATTTCAGAAAGTTTCTCATCAGCTGAATGCAACCTTCAAGGCTTTGATTCATGCCAAGGGTTCTGTGTGTGCAGCAGTTTTGTCTGCTGCTTGATAATGCATGTGGGAGGCATTTTATTGGAACCCTCTTTTAGGGCATGCCAGCTATGTGATCTAGCACTCTGAAAAGTTCAATGACTACACTGCTGCAGGCTTTCAAGGAACCAAGCCATCAAGAACGATTAATAGCCCAGCTTTCATTTTCCTGCCAAGTTTTGCCCCTGATGAAATGCAGAATCCCTAAGGACCTGGTCTTATACCATGTTAGTGAGTAAAGCTTTGAAAAAGTGATGTTTTATAAAATCCATTTAACTGATAATGCTACTCAGTCACCTTCCACGCTTCCTTGACTGTCCCTCATCTCTCATTCTGATTTAAAATGGATTTTGTTTTTCAGGAGTACACAGTAATTCCCACTGGTGATTGTTACTGATAGCTTATAACAGAGCTCAGCTGTGTTGCTCCTGGATTTCTAATCAGCTTAGCCATGACAGAACTCCTGTTGGGAGAATTTCATTAAGCCTATTTCATATTCAGAACGACACTAACAAAAAAACTTCCCATAAAATATTTTAAAACACTCTATCAAAAAAAGTGGGATAAAAGAGGTGGCCATTTTTCACCCATGGGGCATGGTTTCTGCTAGTCCTTGGTAGTTAGCAGAAGGAATGACTGGCTGCATGAACAAGTTACCCACAAGGCAAGTTTATACCACAGGAGCTGGTATGCTGGGAAAGCGTGTGAGAATGTTCACAGCCCACAGCAAACATAAAGTACTTAGCCTGTACTCACCAAGACACAAACCACTTGACACTTAACCACAATTGAATCAGTTGCTGCAGGGTGACTTATACTTTCCAAAGTCACAGGTTCTCTCACCTGTTAGTAAGTTGTTTCTGTTGCTTCATTCAGAGTATCAGAGAGGTTATGATCGAAGTGGTCCCCTCAGGATGACTAAATGCTGTAGGCAGAAGCCAGGAACAGTGTTTGGTTGTAGCTTTGGCTACATATTTATCAGATTCAAGTTCTTTTTCTGCAGTGGTTGCAGACTGCCTGGTGACCTTTAGCAAATCGCTTTGGCTCTGATCCCCAGAGATAATTAGGCCCACATTTCACTGAATTAATGATTAAACATCTTTGAGGATCTAGGATTAATCCTTCATTTCTTCAATTGAGGAACAAAGGCAGGAGACAGTAACAGTCCTCTTTACCATTTATGTCTACACAGCCTATAGTCTTTTTGTGTATAAAGGACAATTACTGCAGTGACTGCAATGTAGAGTAGATCTGCCTCGCTTTGAAATAGGTGTTCTTGTGGGGTTTTGTTTTTTTTTTTTTTAGTTCCTCAGAGTGGTAACTCCATGTTGGGAGAGAATGCAATGATGTTTTATAGACATAATGAAGTATTTTTCTCCTCTGATGACTGTGACTTTGAAATAAAACCAACTCATTTAAAATTGGTAAAAAATGCCAGCTACTGATTGTCACATTCACATGTTTATTCAGCTGTTTGCCCAAAGAAGGGATATTTGCCACATTTGGTCAGCATTTGGTCAGTGAGGAATGAAGCTCTCTGTTACACTGGTTTTAGATATTCATGACTAAAATAATGAACTTGAGTCTCCTGAACTTGACGTGTAGCTACACTAAAAGAATCTAACCATGTTTAGAATGGATACCTCAGACACAGAATGGATACCTCAGACCATTTAGCATTTGTAAATTGATGAGAAGATTAATTTAAAACCAGAACTGGAGGCACTTTTTCCACCTGTATGCTCTGTAATGAGCCGCAAAACTGCATTTCAACACAACAAATTGGTTTCATCAACAATAATAATCTATATAGAGCTGGGATACCTTCAGATTGGGTTTCATTTCTCTGAAAAGACACTAACCTTTTGTGAAATAAAAGTTCTGAATGTGATGTAAAATCCTCACACAGGAGGGGACAGTTTCTTTATGGTTCTTTTCTAGTCCTCTCCTCTACATGAACTTCGTTCTCTTCAGTTTCCTGCTTAGCTTTTTTTGCAGTGAGCAGTATCCTGTGTTCAGACTGCAGATGACTGAAAGGTATCTGCAAAAATGTAACTGAAAGTTGCTGGGATATTTATACCTGCCAATTTAGGCTTCCCTTTCACCAAAGTGAGTATTAACTGTAAAATAGACATTACAAAATGATGAAAACCAAAAGAAGCAGGATTTTAGATGCCTGCCTTTACAAATGTCAATCCCAAAGTGGCTTGAACCTTTAAGACAAAGTAGAGTTTATTGAACTGGCATTTAGTTAAATTCTACATCACCATGCCCCCCCCCCCCATTCACAGGGCTTTTTGGGTGCAACTCTATTTAGAACCCCTTTATGCCACAATTAGTATCCCATTAAAAAGATATCCTGACAGTCTTTGATGTGCTCCTTTCTCCTTAGATATCTGAGCAAAAAGAGGCTGTGTATCATGTCCTGAAGATCCAAAATTGGTTTTGAAATGTAATCGTGATTTTAAAATGTTTTAAAATGTCATCAAGACCTCAGCTTCAAAGATCTCTTCTGATTTCCATTAGCTGTATGTCTGTATCTTGTGTCATGCGCATGCTGACAAGATCAGAGGATATCTGAAGCAGCTGGTGAACTTGAAGTTTTCTTCACAGTGACCAACCTCCACAGTAATTTTAACAAAAAGTTAAAAACTGGGCAACAAAGAATCAGCAAGAACATGTCCAGAGTTGCATTTTGTGTAGGCATGGTACTATAATTTCTGTAACAGAAGCTGGCAACTTCCCACCCAAGGGAAGTGTTGATGACCTTCATCAGCAATGGGCCCATTTCTTCCTCACTAACTTCACTGCAGTGCCAGGTTTCTCATCTCTGTTTGAAACACAGTTGATGAGAGTTCTTACAATGGAGACTAAAATGTTCAACATGTCTACAGGTTAGAAGAACTGTGGGTTTTTTCACCTGCCATTATGTAAGTCAAAAAGAAATGTTGAAACAAATCTGAACATTTGTGTGCCTCGGTTTTGTTGCCAGCAGGAAAAAATAAGATGTAGGTATTTCAGTCTTGCCAAAGTTTTGTTACCTGCTCAGGTGGAAGATAGCTTAAATGATAAGACTAGGGGAAACTTATTAATTTATTCTTATGTTGTGTGAACATGATTTAACTGTTTTTTTTCCATCTCAGCAGCTGTTTCTCATAACCCTGCTGGTAAAGGTTTCACTTTTGAGAATACAGCTTTGAGTGCCAAACTGTTGGAAAGTGTTGTTTTGATTAAACATCTCTAAAAGTCTGAAGATTCTGTTTCCACTTTCTCTGATTTGCCTATCATGGATTATCAACTCTAATGCAAGGATTTTTCTTCACTTAGTAGCAAGCAATACACTCAGCAATCTCTTGCGTTCTCTTGCAGAGAGCTCTGCAGGGGTGGAGACAACAACACTCTGCAAGACAAATAGTGAATTTCTGGCTTCCTGACCTCTAGTAGTGTCAAATATCAAATTCAGAGTGACTCTACCACTAGAAAACATTGATGATATGCCAACAATTTCTGTCTATTGGATGTCTTTTGGTATGAACCAGCACAGGTTTAAAAACTTATGAAGGTAGACTGACAGAGTACGAACCTACAGCCTGCCAAGCTGCCAAGCCATCTGTTTAGTGTTTCGACCATCCAGTGCTGCAGGTAGATCTCCAGTTTGGTTCCCAGTGAGCCAATATGGGGTTTACCTTCACTGTCCACGTAGTTTCAGAAATGATTACCCCTTAACAAAATCTTCAGGGACTTAGAAGGCAAAGTTAGTTGCTCTTCCATTTAGAAAGGAAATTTTTGACTCAGGAAGATGAAATCATGTTGTTTCCTGGACTGAACACATGCAACAAAAAGAAATATGTGATTTGGTTTATTCCCACACTTAAAATGACTGAAGTGAGGAAGACTTGCTTTCTCAGCAGACAACTCATTCTTGGATTAAAAAAACAGCTAGAATAAATGCGCTTAAGGCTTGTGAAGGAGTTAAAATGATTGTGTATCCTTTGTGACTACTGTCACACAGAAAAAAATATCTGGCATTTAAATACAGAGGTCACAGCGAATAAATCAGTTTAGCAAGTGTACACATACTGATTCTTTGAAAAGAATAATGTCATTTTATATAAAAGATATGCCATCTTTTATTACAGAGAAACCTTAGCAGTTTGGTTTTGGTGGTTTTGTGTTTGGTTTGGTTTGTTTGTTTGTTGTTTGTTGATTTTTTGTGTGTGTGTTTTTTGGTGTTTTGGTTTTTGTTTGGGTTATTTTTATAATTCATTAACCCACAAATCAGGTTTTTTTCAAAGCCCTTGAGACTCTACTTCCAGTAGCAGGAGAATGGATAGGTTCTTAGTATAAAGACCCTAATTCTATAATTAACCACTCACTGAGGATTTAACAGCGAAGTGCTGCTGCTCTACTGCCATTACTATGGCTTCATTAATTTTAGAGAATATATCAGAGTACATTAGTCTGATGTATTGTCAAAAATAATTATAGTATATTCATTCTCTGGAAAGCAGATATGCAAAAATACCATCTTCTTACTCAGCAGATCATATCCCTGCGTGCATACAGTCAGACCTGCCTGTTCTGTGACAGGAATACTCTTTTTTTTAACTTTCAGTTCTGGAGGCACCTTGTATACATAATATCATTAAGATTCAATGTGTTGAGTCCCTCAAGGGCATTCTCAACACAGTGATCACCAAACCTGGGGTCATGGAGTTGCGCACAAGATTTAGAAAAGAACACTTGGAAGATTTTAAGGCTGACCGCTCTTGAGTGAATTCACAGCTTGACTTTCTATAGACATCAAAGCAGACATAACAAGAAGAGAAGCTAGTCGGAGTTTTGGAAGGCAGGCAGAATTTCCAAGAGTGGCAGAGCACATCTCTAATTGATAAAGGGAGTGTGTTTGATTTGAAAGTAATTAAGATATAACAAACATGGAACCCCAGAATGCCATTTTACATAACTTTTCATTTTCCAACAACACTATAATAGTTGTCCAGTGGTATGTTTTATTGTGCAAGAGCCTTGTTTCAGTAAGGCTACTATCTTAATCCTGTTCCTTTCTTTCTTTATTAATTCATTTAATCTTATAAATTTCAGTGTGTCAGGAGCTCAACCATGGATAAAATTCAGTCATTCTTGTTAGATTTACAGGCCCATTTCAAATTAAAGAAATATGAAAACATAGGAAAGTCTTGTGTTACAATGAAAAGTGATGGTGCAATAACTGACAAATAAGTTCCCCCCTTCTAAAAAGTCATGTGCTGGACATTTTCTTATGAGCCAATAGACATCGTCACTTCAGATGACATTTTTACTGAGCATATGCTCTTCAGCCATGTCACAAAGGTGAGACTTTTAATGCCTGTTAGCTGTAGAAGGCACGTACAGGATAGAAAGCAGAATACCTTCTCACTTGTGCCTTACCTGCTGAATACTTCTCTAAATTGCAATGGCGGGACAATATTTTTGTGCTAGACCCAGGTGAAGATCTGTTCACCACAGGAAGAGCTACCCCACTCTTCTTGCTTGCACCCTAAACACACAGAAGGCTGCTGCTAAGGTCCAGTTTGAATCCTGTTTCTACTCCTCAGCTGCTTAAGCAGAAGGCACATGTACTTTGCAGCATGCTTGGTTTTCCATACCCTGTTCTCAATGTATGTAAAGTCATGCTTCTGTGCAAGCCCAGAACCACTTGTGATTTGCTTATCTGCTAGATGCCTGACTTCTAAGTCTGGCTGGGAACTATAAATCAACTTATTTTTCATATCCTTCCCAGTCAAACCCAACACAAAATGAAGTGTCAGCAAATGCTGTTTTCCAAGCTAGAGAGATCAAGCAAGTTTATCTTTTTATGTACTACCCAGCAAAGTACATGCTTCAGTTTAGTTCCTTCCTACACCTCAGGCAGGACTGCAAAACTAAACCATCTGTACCTTTGATGAATGAACTGCTTGCTGGTCAGTTGCTGTTGTGCTACCTTACTAGGAAAGTAAGTGCTCTGTCTGGGTTTACAAAGTTAGCTGGGATGGATCTGGGTTTCCCAGAAGAGGAAAGTCACTGTGGTTTCCTAGACAGTCATTGGATACCACTAAAGAACTGAAACACTCTTCTGAGGGCAGCAACAGGAGATGTGAAAGTATCTCCTACACCATTCCTCCTTTGAAGTCATGTGCAGAAAGGGTCCTGCTTTAGCACAGCCCTTTTCCATACTATTTTTTTCCACACTAGTGAGTGATGTTAAATTAAATATTGCTGGAGTCAGAGACTAGAAAATACCCCTGTATTGCACTTCAAAAAGTGCAGTTAATGTGAATGTTGGATAGTGGTAGTTCCACAAGACAATACTGTGAAAGTATGTTTTTCATAAACTAGCTTTTTCATTAAATAATCCTTATTTTCCCCTAAATATGCCTTAATAAGATATATAATGCAGATATTGAAAATCACCTCTATCAGATAAGATTATGAATGTTTTGTGCTTGTCTACAAAGTCCCAGAATTTGAGAAGCTTTTGCCTAATTTTTTTTATATATATTCCAATATAGGCCCCAGAGAGAATTCTGTGATGTGTAGGGGCCCACCTGCAGCAGATATCCTCTGGTATATCTGCCCTGAATGCTGAAAATTTACTTCAGATAGAATTTCTACCTCAGGGAAGCAACGGTTTAACTGGAGGAGGATATACCTGACTACATGGACCAGAGTACCTAATTTGCAATGCTGAGCATACCTCAGCTCTGTGTAAAGTAACCTCCTTGTAGAGAGAAGTCCTTAGAATAACACACTAAACAGTGCTGCCATTTTAATAACATTCCCAGAAAATATCTATTACACTTCTTGCTACACATTTTTAAATTATTGTTGCCTGCTCCAAGTGTCAAACTGCACTCAGGGTGCCCCAAGTTGAACAGGCCACCTTGTGCACATGATTAAGGAATTACTCAATGATTCCTTTGCGTCCTAGCCTCTCTCCTGGGTTGGCAGGGTCCAGGGTAGAGGTGTTGGTGACACTCCAAGGCCATGAGACGATACCTGGCACCAGCAGCACTAGACCTTCTGCTCTGGCAGCAGAGGAGAAGAGACAGTGAGCAGTGAAGTGTGGAGGAAGGAGAGAGGTCATGGTGGTCAGGCCTATCTGTAGCTGGAGGTGTCCACGGGTAGGGTTGATGTGGGCTGGAGGTGATGGAGGAGGAAGGGCAAGAGGCTGGCATGTTTGGGCAGGGGCAGGCTGGTGTTGGGGTGTTGGGGGAGCAGGGGCAGTGCAAGGTGCTGGGTGTCAGGTGCTGTGAGCATGGGTGAGTGGTGGCATGCAGGGGGTGGGCTCAGGGCGGTGTGATGTAGCAGAGTACAATATTCCATGACACAGGCTAGTTCTGGTGTCCGAGGTTCTTAATAGGAAGCATGAGACATGGGTGTATTAAGTCCAGGTGTAGCTGTTGTTTACCCTGAAGATCCCTCCACTACTGTAAACAACCATTCAGAGTCTGACAGGCTGCGCTGGCTTCGTGCTTAATGCAGCATGGTACATCAACGTCAAGGGCAAGCATGGAAGCAAAGGATTCCTCAGCTTCCCACTCTTTACTTAGTCCACTAGGCTGCCACAAAGCTGATGGATGATAATACGGCCTCTGTTCTGTTTGCCTTACCAACAGTTTAGTGACTCAGTATTCTGGGCATGGCCACAGTTGGTTTTCTTTGTAAAATTATCAGAAGCTACAATATGCAACCTTTAATTCAGTGCCACTAATTTTGGTTAAATGAGAAACAAGTATGCAGGTGAATGTGAAGTTTCAATCTTCGACAAAGATACCAAACTAAACCATGAACTCCATTAAACGATAAAAAATTACAGGGAAGAGATGAATATTCACAACTTTATTTGGTTTGCACGGCAAGGTTTTGGTAGTAGATGAGCAGCTTCTGTGAGAAGCTTCTGTGAGAAGCTGCTAGAAGCTTCCCCCAATGTCAGATAGAGCCAACACCATTGCCCATCAGCAGTATTAGCAGCACCTCTTAAAACATATTTAAGAAGGGACAAAAAAAAAACCAAACCTGCTGTGAAACATTTGCTGAGGAGAGGAGTGAGAATATGTAAGAGAAACAACTGCAGACAGCAAGGTCAGTGAAGGAAGGGGAGGAGGTGCTCCAGGCACCAGAGCAGAGATTCCCCTGCATCCCAAGTTGAAGACCATGGTGAGGCAGGCTGTCCCTCTGTAGACCATGGAGGTGCATGATGGAGCAGATATTCACCTGCGGCCCTTGAAGGACCTCATGCCAGAGCAGGTGGATGCCTGAAGGAGGCTGTGACCCTGTGGGAAACCTGCACTGGGCCTGGCTGCTGGCAGGACCTGTGGACAGAGAGGAGCCTACACTGGAGCAGATTTGCTGGCAGATCTTGTAATCCTGTGGGGGACCCATTCTAGAGCAGTTCATGAGGAACTATAGCCCATGGGAGGGACTCTCAGTGAAGAACTGAGAACATGGAGAACTGTTTCCTGGGGGAGAAACCCCACAATGGAGCAAGGGAAGATTATGAGGAGTCCTTGCCCTGAGGAGGAAGGAGCAGCAGAGACTGCATCTGATGAACTGACCTCAATCCCCAATCCCCATCCTCCTGTGCTGCTCAGGGGGAGGAGGTAGAGAAAATCAGGAGTGAAGTTGAGCCCAGGGAAAAGAGAGAGGTGGGAGATAGTGTTTTAAGATAAGGCTTGATTTTCTCATTATCCTGCTCTGATTTGATTGGTAATAAATTAATCTAATTTCCCCAAGACTGTTTTGCCTGTGACAGTAATTGGTGAGTGATCTCCCTGTCCTGATCTCAACCCATGAGCCTTTCAGCCTTTTGTTAAATTTCCTCTCCCCAGTCCAGCTGAGGAGGGGGAGTGATAGAGAGGCTTTGGTGGACACCTGGCATCCAGCCTGGGTCAACCCACCACAATAACATCTTTAAAAGTTAAGTGTGGAAGTGCTTGCACAGCACACCCTTGGCAAATGGCCTAAATAACAACACCTGGTAATGCCAGAGTGTGATACACAGAGCTGTCTGGAGCATATTTACCCATGTTAACTGATCATGTTAAAGATGAAAGTGACCATCAGCCCCCAACTGATGGTGTTAAGGGGGAAGAGAGACCATCAATGGATTTAACAGTGTCCATGGAACTTCAAAGAGCGCTTTGAAACAAAGGAGGAGTCAGCTTGAAAAGTGTAAGAGTGAAAATTAGTAAGGGAGGTAGACATCTTGAAGGCAAAACCAGCAGTAGTACAGCCTGGTTTAACGCTGTCAGAAGCTGCCCTACCAGTACTGATGAAACCGCCACCTACATGAGACAGAGCACAGTCCTTGTGTAATGCCCCTGGAGCCTGTGTTCAGTAGGTGGCATGAAAGCTTGGGTGAAAGAAGTGGGGACCCACTCATGGAATATGTGTAACAGGGCTTGCGGAGGAACCTTTCTTTGCCTGCAGGAGATGTAGTTTATCTGTTGTATTACTGATATTGATCCTCAGTGTACTGCAGGTGAGTTATGTGTCATTAACAAATCAATAAACTGCTTCAATCCTTATTGAAATTATGAGAACCAAACCATTTTCCCCTCTTACATTATTTGAGCAGTAGACAGTAACACAATAGGAATCTTTCACCTGGAGAACACTGCTTTGCTGAAGAGGCTTGTTATTTTCAAGTATTTAGTGGCTAATTTCCAGTTTGTATGAAGTGAATGAAACTTGCTCCATCAGATATTGATGAAGAAGCTCTAGACTGAATGAGTTTAAAAAATACAAACCTCAAACTTTGTCTGCCCTAATGTTTTCAGATGTTGGTCAAAAAAAAAAAGTCTTGAATCCTTGTTTGGTGGGGCTTGATATGTCCAGAAGAGGGAGATGTAAAGCCAATGCATTACGGCTTGTCTGTGATAGTTTTGCTAGCAAGGCCTTTGGACTGCAGAGGTGTGTGGAAATCATCTGTCCCAGGGTAAACCTCTGCAGAGGCAACACCTAAACCAGACAAATTAGACTGCAAAAACCAATTCTAAACCATGAAAATAGATACCTGAAACAAATCAGGTGCTTTGGATCTTAAAAGGTTTTATTCCGTTAAACCTGTTTCCATCCATTATTTGTCCAGGGCATCCTGAGTAGCTAGCTCAGGAGTGGAAATCTACACTGTAGATAACTAAGGTGGGATTCAGCTTGTACATAAAGGATCTACATGTAGCTACATAAAAACTGCTTCGGTTCCTTGGGAGCCAATTTTGGCTGATCAAAATCTGGTCAATACCATTGATGAAGCCTGGAGAGTTACTTAGATGACCATATGCAAGTGAGTTTATGCATTTAACATCCCACTTGAAACTAGTCAGTTACTTGTAAAGGAGAAAAATTAGCTGGGTTGTTTTTTTTTTTCCTCTCTTGTTGTGTTTAGACTGGGCATACTTTGGGGCAAGGACTTCCCTGTGTGCTATGGCAATTTCCTATTGGGTTGCAAGTATGATAAAACAAGTCCAGAGGTCTGTTTCAGGGGTGGTGCTGGTGAACAAAGGAACAGAAGCAAGGATATCTCCATTGAAACACATTGCAAAGGTATCCTGGTCTAGACCACCTCATAGTGGGGCTAACTGTGACTCCTGAGAGCTGGTGATTTCCACTGCCTAACACTGTGACTCAGCAGATGGTAACTGCACAGATGGCTGCACAGCCTGATTGGAGCAAGAGGTACGTTCAGTGCTATGAAAAAATGTTGCTTTCTGAAATGGATGAGCAGGTAATGAGAAACTGCAAAAATAATGCTTTGAGAAAGGCTTTCAGTTCATGTTGTATACCCAACACTTCAGTGACCTTCCCACATTTCTTTTTATCTATGTAAATATATTCGTGCCTCAGATTCAGACTGAGACCCAAGCTGGATTGAGAAATATTCCAAAAAAATCCTTTTGGGAAGACTTTGCTTTTATTACTATTACATAGAATTTGCTTCAATTAAAAAAAAAAAATCTATTTCTCTTAAGTAGTAAGAAGTAACTTTGCAAGTAATTGCAGAAGATGCTATAGCTGACTCCTGAGATTAAGCCACATACTTGAAAAGACCAGTTTGAGTCCTTTAAAATAAAACTAAAGCTTTTTTTTTTTTTTTTTCTCCCCCTGGAAAATGCGGTCAGTCTTGAAATGTAGTATCTAATGCCCTATTAACCTTTTCTATAGGGAGACTCAGACACTTACTATTTTTGGTAGTCTTTTGTCAAAATCTTCATGTTTAAAACAAAGGAAAGTAAAGCACAATACTGCTGTAGTCAGTCACCGCACAGGGCATGGCACCTTGTGGTAAGACAGATGCTTCTAAGATGACAAAACACCTTGAAGTGTTAATTTTTACTGTGAGCTTAGGTAGGACAGAATTTACTGTAGGTAGCAAGTTAAGTCCAAAACCTTGGAAGTGATGAGATTAATTGAGTTTGTGATTCTGTAGAAAAAAAAAAAGCCTGTCTGTGATCTTCATACCTTTTCAGTCTCTTAATAGCAATTTCAGCAGATGTTCTTCTGAATAACAGCAGAGGTGTGTATTATGCTCTGATACTGTCAAGTTCAGAGGTTACTTGCCACCAGCTGGGAAGCTATGTGTTTTCAGTGGCCAGGAGCAGCTTTATCTGCAGCATTGCCAAGCAATATGTACCAGCAGGTGCTGCTCCTTTTATGAAGTGTTTAAATTCATACTTAAAGCTGGGATTTCAGGAATGCTTTCTGGTTTACTTCTTCCTCACTGTCCTCATCTTCAGGTCCAGATTAATGAGTCTGAGATAAGAACTGAGATGAAAGAAAATCTGTGGCAAAAGAACAAACAAACAAACAAAAAGAGAGAGAGAAATGGCTAAGGTGTTTAAGGAAAAGGTGTAACTAGGAAAGCCAGGAGAAATGTAGTTGGAAGTGATCAAAGGACAAATGAAAAATATAACAAGTTTTAACAAAAACTACTTACAGCCTGAAAAAGACTGCCAGAAAGGAAAACATCCAGAGGGTGGTGAGGGGACTAAATTCACAAAAGAGTTTTACCTGACTCTGAAAAGGTTATGTCTGTAATGAGAAAGATAAAGAAGAGCATTTAGGAAATAAAGGAGATCTAATAAAAGACCTGTTAATTGCTAAACCAGACATGGACTCCTGGAAAAGATGAAAATAAAAAAGTTGGTGGTTTCAGGTCATATGGGGACTGTGGTATTTATGCAGCAAATGTAGAGTTTAATTGGGAGCAGCCACTTTGCCAGTTCCTGCAGAGACTGAGACAGGTGATTTGGTGCTTGAGAGAAGTCATCAATCCCAAGTAGATTCAGTGATGCTTCTGGAGCTGGATGTGCTTCCCAGCCAAAGATCAGCTGCTGCTGAGACAAGGCAGAAAAGAAGAGCAGTGAAGCAAACAGTGTCTTTCCATGTACCCTGCTTGAAGGTCTCTTACAGGGACTGTTTCATAGTTGGTGGAGTTGACCTCAGGGAGTTTGAAACATCTTGGAATCGCAGATCATGCTCTAAGATGTGCGTGAACAAGAAGAGAAAATCAAATGTAGCTTGGTTTCTCTGGAAGGGAGGAATGACTCTGGCAGTTAAGAATAAGCTCCCATCCCTCATCACTCAATGGAGAAAATGCTGAGGGAGGAGAACCCAGTCTGTCACTCTTCCAGCTGTATCTTTCCCACAGTATCTCATGGCTCCATGCATGGACTGTTACTCCTAGGCCTTGGCTCTGCCTCAGACATGTGAATTAGGGAGAAGAAAAGCAGAGGAGATAACAGCACCAGATCTTCTACAGATGTAAGATACAGAATTCTGTTGATAGCTCTGACAATTTACACAAAAATAATTATGGTTTAGTAATGCACTAGATAGAGTCACTTATGAAATATTACTCTCATAATTGGCTTGATAGGTACTTTGATTGGGATCCTTGAATTGTAAACAAAGGGTAATGATAAACATTAATGTATCAAGGTGGTGCTTGGTGGCTTAATGCTGAGACTGGTATTATGTGCAGACTTATTTAATATCTTATTTAATGATCAGGATGAAGGAGTAAACAGAATATTAAAATAAATCACAAGGGCAAGCTAAACTGAGACAAGGTGAGCAAGCTAAGCTGGGACGAGGTGAGCACAGTGGAGACAGAGAACTGATTAAAAGGTGCTAAGGGAGAGGATGGCTTTGAGGTTAATGGAGTGGACTAGGGTTCAGTTTTCTGCACGACTTCCCTCTGCCCAGGCTTTCAACGGTGCTGATTGATTACATACTCACCCAGGTGCTTTGGAGAATATGGGTGATGGTTTCTCTGTACCTCGTATATCCATGGGTACACCACTGTTAACTGCACTTACTCCTCCAGTTCTGTTTAATTTGAAACACTTCATATATTGAGTGTAACACAGAGAGGGACCCAGGCAATCTCTCTTGTGGCTTTATGGCACCACAGGCAAATAAATAACAATGATTCATGAAAAACATCTGAAGAACAAAACAAAATTAAGTTCAAACTGGAAAAAAAGTAAGATACGGCATCTGAGAAAGCTCAGCTGAGGCAGAGATACTCAGTAGAAGCATGAAACTAGGGCAACAGTGCAGCAAGGTTTAGTGTGATGAGGAGCAAAGAAATGATTAGATATGAAGCTACTACATTATACGGCCAGTTTGGAGCTGTTTATGCAGAGGCATCTCCTTGCAAAGTGGGAATCCAGCAAGTGCTCTCCATGCCGTGGGGCGACAGGAGCTGTAACATTGTGTGGGATGCTGAGCATCTTCCCAGAAGGGATTGACAAATTCAGAGAACGATGGGAGTGACTGGGAGTGTGGAGCATACACACAAGCACACAAAAATATAAATGTGTATGTGAGAGTTAGAGAAAGTAAACTGAAATCATTTGGCATTGTCAACAAACATTTGCAGGATGTCAGACAAATCTGCATTTCATACATATGTTCTGAAAACCATCATCGAGAGGCTTCTTTTGGTCCATATCTTGTGAAATCATAGCCTTGACCAGTCCAAAAATCTGCACTGACAGGATAGTGTTTCTTTAACATTTTTAATCCAGATTTACTACTGGATCTTGCAGGAGAGCAAAATAATCCCTAAATAATGAAGGTGATTTGCTAATTAAAATCTTCTAATTCAACTCTTCAAACCCACAAATCTTTGGGGACTTTCAGCAAATTAGGATGCAGTGGTGCAGAGGTCTATAGTATTCAGATGGGGGCTTGTGTGAAAACAAAATAGGAAGTATCTGAAATACTTTAGGTAATGTTTTCAGAATGCATGTTGTAGAATAACAAAAGTTCTTTTTTAATAGAAAAAAAAAAAATTCCTCCCTGAGGTGATCCCATCCCATAAAACCTGACTTCCAGGAATTCATTTAAGTCATAAAGTATACTAATGTGCATTCGAGAACATTTGACAATTATTTCATTTCTGAGAAGGAAAACCATACCATGAAACAAAATCCTTGCTGTTACATACTTATGACCTATTAAAATTCATGGACATCTTGTACTAACGGAAATTGCTTTTGAAGTGATTACTTAACAATTCCTTCATTGGATGTTAGCCCAGAGATATAAATTACTCAGTATTTTACTTCCAGATTATGGACACAGATGTTTTGAAGGAATCACTGACACAATTTCTTTAGCTTTTTGTATTACAGCTGTGGCCAGTAGAAAAGTTTCAAAAAGTCTGAAGAATGAGACTAATGCTTTCTCAACTGTTAATTTATGGTAAGCATATTCTAATACTTTAACTATGAGCCATTAATCATTTTTTCACACAGTACTTTGTTAGGATTATGTTGTAAAACTCCTATGAAGATGCTTCTGATATAGCATCTAATTATTATTATTGTAAGTAACAATGTTTTTCATTGCAAAATCCTGTTTATTTTTACTGATGTTTTGCCAGATTATATTTCTTTAGGCTGAGAGGGGTTTTTTTCAGGGTTTCAAGAGAAAAAAAAAAGTGAAGGAGAAAAAATTTATTACTTCCTAAGTTCCCTTTACACTAAGACTTTTTTTATGTCTTCATGCACATGAATTTTGGATCATCATTTTGAGTTTCCCATGAAGATTTGTCCAGATTTCAGCAAGTTACAAGGCCAGTACATTGAGACAGCATGTCTGGGTTTATTGTGGACTTGCTAGAATTAGGCAAATTCACTCCCTGAAGTCTTTCTGTACTATGCAAGCCCCCAGTGCTGATAGTAATACCTGTGGGGTGTTTGGTAGAGCAAGTCAGAGCTTTCACCCTGGGGCTCAAAGTGCTGAGCTGTATTTGCCTGGCAATTCCTTCTCCTGACTGCCAGCTTTGCTGTGACACTGCACAACAGCCCTCATAGCACAGTGGGCAACTTTTGCATCCTTTGAAAGAAGTGTTGGAGTCAGTTTTGGTGTCTGAGTCAAAAAGCCTTTCCAGATATGAGTTCAGAGGTGTGAATTGTAAGGCTGTTGCTGTCGCTTCCTTGCATACCTGCATGTCTAACATTTAGGATGGGGAAGGAAGGGATTTTCCACCCCCACTTCTAGTGTAAGCAGTAATCTGCCAGTTTCCAAGGATCCTATACTTAATCATACATCCTTCAAGGTGCCTCTGTATAGGAAAAGGGCCCTGCGTATACTCAAGGAGGAGTACTTTCCTTTGTAGCTGCCACCCTGAGAAATCTACTTATATTTAATAATGATTAGTAAAGAACTGAAGATATTAAATAGTCCCACTGGATGATGATAGAACATGTGGCAGTGATAAGAGCTTTTTTATAGAAGGGAATAGAATTATGGCAGCACCACCTTTAAGCACTAAAAGTAATTGATCTACATCTTACCTAGCAAACATATTGCCCAAAATGGTATTTACAGCATTTCCGTATTTAACTGTAGAGACTTTTCATGCTATGTGCTCATCAGATAGGCACACTAAATTTCCTAGGACTCAGGAGATGCTTGGGGGATCATTACTGTTACACATCCCAAACCCAAATGAGATGTGGTATATTGATATGCCAATGAGAGGCACGTGGGTCAAAAGATACCTTGTCAGCTGTGATTTTTGTTATACACCAGGCTCCACTTAAAATTTGCTACAGACAACAAGGATGAGCAGAGTCTGACTGCAAGAAATACTTTTTCTTTATCCTTTTGACCTAAAGCAGATGTTACCTATTTTCAGCAGAAGGCCTGTGTTGCATGCTAAACAAAGTTGGTAATATTCAGTAAAGGGGTACACTTGAGAGGGGATAGGCATGTATTTTTTACAGCTGTCAAGTCACCCTACTGTTTCACTGCAGTTTTTATTGCAAATGTTTTCTAGGCTCAGTAAATCAGTGGGAGGTGAAGTCACACCTAGTTACTGCATGGGAGGGTTCCAGATTGCTTAGCATAAAATGCCACATACACAGGGCAAGCAGTAATTTTGGAGAAAAGCTAAAGAAAAGAGGAAACAAGGGGCTTCCTGAAGTACCTGCATACCAGGGAATCCAGATAAAGTCATTGTCATGTTTCATCTGAATAAAACTCCATTCTTTCTTTGTGTCATTGCTGATGATTTTGAGTCACTTCTTTCCCCACTATGGGCTGAATTAATGAATAATGTGATTAGATCCATCCTGTGAACAACTGACAAGTCAATGCCCTTAATGGAGATGATCTAGCCTTCCTCTTTACAGCTCCAGAGGTCTATGTACAATTATTATCACAGTTTAGTTATTGACACTCAGTTTCTCAAAGCAGATGTTTTACACATTTTCAGGGATGCTATTTTCTGAAGACAAATTAGTGAAAGTGCCAACAGAAATGGAAATTAGTGGTATTTGTAACTCAAATGAAAACATTCAAGCTTACCAATTGCTCTGCTTCTGAACTTCTAATATAATGTTAACCATTTTTCTTACCTGATTACATTCTAATTCAAGAATGCATTCCTTTCTTTCCATTAAAAGTCAGTAAGTTGGGCTCTAAACAGTGGAAAAATTAAACACCATAATTGGTGCTTTAATAAGCAATTAGAATGCCACTAAATTTGTCTACTGAGTCTGGTTCTGCTTTCCCCTTAGATGTGTAACTTCCATGGAGGTCAACAAGAGGGCTATGTGCAAACATGCATTAGGATCAAATCACGAAAGAAAATTAAATTAAGGTTTTATAAATAACTGAGTTTTTGTGGGTTTGTTTTGGGTTGTTGGTTTTTTTGGTTTTTTTTGTTTTTTTCTCTGTGTGTGGTTTGTTTGTTTGTTTGTTTGGATGTTGGTTTGTTTTTTTGTTTGAATTTTTTTTTCTGGATTAGTTAACTAATTGAAAAAATTAATCACAGGCCAATCTGAAGTAAATTTTCTTCACAAAAATATGACCCTGTTTTTGAAAAAAAAAAAAATTAGATTAAACACAAATCTTTAATCTGTACAGATATGCTTTGGATACTTCTTTTAACATCAGAGATATTTGAAACAATTTTAAATACAGTTCAAAAATACAGCTTATATCAGAAATAGTGTGGCCAGCAGGACCAAGGAAGGGATTATGCCCCTGTAACCCAGCACTGGTGAGGCTGCACCTTGAATACTGTGTTCAGTTTTGGGCTCCTCACTACAAGAAGGATATCGATGTTCTGGAGCATGTCCAAAAAAGAGCAACAAAGCTGGTGAAGAGTCTAAAGAACAAGTCTTAGGAGGAGCAGCTGAAGGAACTGGGGTTGTTTAGCCTGGAGAAAAGTATGCTCAGGAGGGACCTTATTGCTCCGTACAGCTACCTGAAAGGAGGTTGTAGAGAGGTGGGGGCTGGTCTGTTCTCCCATGTAACAAATAATAGGACAAGAGGAAATGGCCTCAAGTTGTGCCAGGGGAAGTTTAGATTAGATACTAAGAAAAATTTCTTCACCAAAAGGGCTGTTAAGCACTGGAACAGGCTGCCCAAGGAAGTGGCAGAGTCACCATCCCTGGATGTATTTAAAAGAGGAGTAGATGTGGTCCTGAGGCATATGGTTCAGGGGTGACCTGGTAGTGCTGTGTTAACAGTTGGTCTAGATGATCTTGAAAGTCTTTTCCAACAAGAACGATTCTATTATTCTAGAATTCACTGGTGAGAACATCAAGGATAATCACAGAAACTGCTCAGAAACTGTAACACAGAAACTGCAATAGGATCTGTATTATGACTTACACCAAACAAGACTTTACAAAGTGTAAATGCTGGTGTTAGAGCCAATAACAATGGACAAGCTTTGTACTTCTGCATTAATTTCTTCCATCCTTTCTTAGTGTTGATCTCAGATTAACTCATATCATGGAATCATAGAAACATTACATTGGAAGGGAGCTATAGAGTCCATCTCCCTGCTAACAAGCAAACCTCAAAGCCAGAGCAGGCTGCCCAGGACCTTCCTCACATCTATTTTGAGTATCTCCAGGGATACATCCAAGGATGGATATGGATAGTTATAAGCTTTTCCTGCTGGTGCTGTGAGCTAAATGGACACAATGAGGTCTGCCCTAGAGGTCACACAGGCTTATAGGCTTGAGATGGCACTACACTGACTATGGCCTCTTCACCAGTGCTAGAACAGGTCCTGGGAGCAGATGCAGCTTTGTGTCATCCTTCATCCACTTGTGCAGACACAGTTGTATGGGGTAACACAGCTCTGGTGAGGGATGATGGGAACAGCTAGCTTGCTTCTTGCATCATTTCTTCACAATATAATTTTAAAAAGAATTAAATGTAAATCCTGGGATCCTCAGGAATGTTGCATGGCAAAGTTAGCCCCTTGGTTCTGTACTCTGCCTTGCTCTCATTCTGCTTTTATTTCTTTGTTCCCTTTGCCACAGCCCCTGTAGTAGTAGACAATTCCAGTTTAACAGAATTCAGTATCTTCAGATACAAGTGAGGTCTGCTTTTCCAAGTTATCCATGTCTTAGCTTTAAAGAAAACAACAACAAAACAGAAAACAAAACAAACAAACTAACTAACTAACTAAATAAGAAAAACCAACAGCAAACAAACAAAAAGTATATTAAACCATTTTTCCAGGCAAGAGTTAAGTCAGATGACTTCTGTAGGTAACCACAAAGCTGTCCTAAGGCTGGTCAGTAAGCAGATACCCACAAGGAACCACACTATCTCACAGCATCCTGGCTGTTGGGGAGAGGTGGAAGAGCAGATGAGGAGCAGAACCCGGCTTGCTCAAACCCCTCTCAAAGCACACTGATCCTGGTGTTGTTGAAGGCAGAGTCCACCTGCCTATTTTTTCTTGTCTGCAGAGATGACCCTTTTTCTTTATTTTCTCTGGCACATTTCCCGGAGCAGCTGGACACACAGGCAGAGCAGATACCATGCTCTCCAAACATTTAATCGTATCCGCTTTCCTAATTACCCTTACACTTATCTATTTTTCACAGTGAGTTTCTAGTTGTAAATAAGTAGTTGGTGGGTGGTTTGCCACAAATAGTTTTCTATTTTTTTGTCTTTCTGCATACATTTCTTTTTTTTTAGAAGACAGAATTTGAACTGAATTTCCACACCTTCTGTCTCTCTATCTACCCATCTTTTCCAAATGCTTTTTCTTACTTTCTATGTATTTATTTGTATACCTATTTATTTATATATTCAGTTCTATTCTCATCAAAATTTCCTTGGTTTTTGCTTTTCACTTTTCCCTTTCCTAGGATATGCCTTTGGGGAAACAAACTAAAAACCATCCTAGAAGACCATCACAGAAGACCATCCCAGCAGGGTTACTTTAAGATGACATCAACACAGACTGGGGAATGAGAGAGAGGAATAGGAGAGCTCTGCCTTTTTCATAGCCTTTTTGAACAAATCCAGATGACAGAAGCTGGGAGGATCCACGCTGAGCAAAGACATTCATCAGCCAGTTTGTCTGTCTTGCTTTTTTTCTATTCTTTCTATCTGTTACCACCTGTGTATTACAAAATTGCAAACATTTTTTTTGAAATGCAAAATCATGCAAAGATTTTTTTTTTTTTTGCTGTCTTCTCATCCACTTTGAATGACTCACTCTGACTTTAGTACCTAACTAATTGCTTTTGATCTTGCCAAAGTTCAAGTTACTGTCTGATAATCTTCTTCATCACAGCAGCCTGCCTTTCCACTTAATGAATACTGATCATTTAGACGCTGGAAAGTGCCTTTGGTCAAACAGCTTGCCTTGTTCTGAATTCTCAGTAGATCACGCAATTATAAATCTGTCAGTCCAATCTTCTTTACCTTCAACATGAGCTACAATGTTTTCTAATACAATGGAATTTACCGATAGTTACTTTTTTCTGAAAGTTTTTCTGGGGAGCGGGCTTGATTATGTTACAGACAGCTGCTGGATCCCTTTTCAACACATACATGTAGCTTGAGATACAGAGGCCAGTTAAAGTGTACATCAAATAATTAACATTTTTATCTCCCTGCAATAGTAGGCTGCAGATTTTATGATGTGGAAACCAGAAGAAATCTCTGCATCCTAGATGAAAAAAGAGATCCAAGAGGAGACTGTAGGGTCTTTTAGTCAGTAACATTTGATCCTCTATGCCAACAGCCACAAAGAAACACTCAAAAAGCAGCAGCTGGGCTGACAGAGATGTGGTGCAGGTGCAGTTATGAGAAACATTAGAGGATGGATGAGATGTTTCTCTTGTCATTGGCTGTGTGTCTCCAGAACATCTTTGCTGGTCTCACATTGGTAACTGAGAACAGAGTTTGGGCAAGGGTGTGTAATACTTGCTAAAGGACCACTTCATTGGGTTTGCTCTGTTGAAACAAGTGGAAGTAGAAAACCTACCTATGGCATTGAAGTTTACTTAGGAGGTTACTGGAGTCACAGAGCCCATCAAACACGTGCAGCGTCGACTTGCCCAAGCCAGGATCCCAGGCACCGTCCCTCCAGAACATCTGTGCAAGGACCAGATCTGCCCTGGGTGACCAGCTCGTGCAAGAGCAGAGGATGTGGGAGAATGTAGCAGTGCAGAGACTTGCCCCTTGCTTGGCATCATTTGGGCTGACTCTTTCTTCCACACCTCTAACATACATCATGAAATTGGGACTACCTGGGTCTAACAAAATTGTATGGCAAATTTAACCGAGTCTTTAACCCACTGTTTGAGATCAGATATTGGTGTTACTCTTTTTTTCCACACAAGCACTTGTTTTCATACTGTTGGCTGAAACTGCAGATCTGGCCATTTCCTCTTGAGTATACCATAGGGGTGTAATCTGGAATAGGATCATACATAATCAGACACGTTAATTTGCATGCTTTTCAGGCTGCATCTCATTTCACTCTTTGTTGTGCTTCTGTTCTCACTGGGTGTCTTTGTATGATTCCTTTGCCCTGGCAGGCATTTGCAGCTTCTGCTAGTTTAATATCACCTGCAAGCCTCTGTGTTTACTTCCATATTCTGCATCCCAATGAAGCTGCTTGGGATAAGGGGCACAGTCCTGGGGGTAACTCAAAAGGTAACCCTTGGCATGAGGTTCCCTGTGCTGGAGCAGCACCTGGGGAGCTGGAGCAGGATTCATCCCGAGCAAAACACACAGATAACCTCTGACATAAATATGTCTTTTGAACTTATGTCTTACTTGTCAGCAACTGCTGAGCCCAGGTTCAAGATAAAGCCATGCAAATGATTTATGGGCTGTAACTAATATTCTAAGAAAAAAAGACAAACTGATCTGTGTGTTGAAGGGACAGTGAAGGTGTTATTCATTAGCTAACAGCTTATTTCTCCATCTTATACTTTAATAATAATACTTGCTTGCAGAAAAGAGATGTAAACGTATTCTAGGACCTAGTCTGTATGACCAAATCAGTATGTAGCATTACAAGGACAGCTTCAAAAGTAAATATGTGTGGCAAAATTGCTCTGATATACACCTACACTTGTTTGTTGAGGATAAAGGAGAGAAATATATAGATAAAATAATTATATGCCCCTTTACACAGTAGAATTTCTTACCTACAAAGATCTGTGGGCAAGAATAATGAAGTCACCACAGCTGTAATAAAATGATCAATTTTTAATAATTCAACCAAATATTTTTCCCATTATTCTTTAGACACAGATCAAAATTATGATTTTCCAAAGAAAACTTTTGAAGTGGGAAAAAAAAAATACATTAGATTATACTTTTAAAAATAGATGGGTTTTTTCCTTCTTAGTTTTTAACCAAAGCTGCTCGCAGAAGTTAACTGTATTAATGCTGCATCTTTTGGTGAGCCTGTTAAGTGATGAAACACATGTACCCATTGTGCTGCTGTCTGTGAGGAACAGAATGTGAACTTCAACCATGTGAAGGAGCCCAATCCAATTTCCTTATCCTAGACATGCTGATAGCCACCAGCTGGGATTTTCAGACTTACAGTGGGTGATCAGCTCCCACTGATCTAAACCAAAGAAAACAGAATTGAAAAATAGCTCATCTCACCTGGTCCTGCCTGTCTCTTGCCTGCATGGTGTTTACCATGATCACACTAAGGATCTTACCTGGCCTTGAAAGTGAATACACAAGAGGCTGATGGTGCTTTTATGTCCAAACAACAGTGCTGGGAAGAGCTGTGAAAACACCTTAATCTGGCATCAGCAAAGTGTCTGTGGCATAGCCCCAGCCTGGGACAGCATCATGGCCAGATTGTGTCACCCTACTTTTTGGCAGTCTGACGGAGTCAGGAACTTTATGGAGCTATGGTGTGAGAGTGGGACTGTGACTGAAGGTAGATGCCACTTGAATATCAGACTGGATGGCATCACATAATTCATTTCGTGTAAAGCATCTTGAGGGCTTCTCTATGTTATGACAAAGACTTAGGCAAGAGCAAGCCCACATTTCTTGGAGAAGAAAAAGGACTTCTTCAAGTTACTTTGGCATCCTGAATTTGGGCCATGTAATCCTCTGCTGTAACCATGAAGTGGGGCCGTTGTCTTTGGGAGTGTAGGAGGAACTGTGGACATGAAAAGGTCATTCAGCTGAGGAAGCAGTTTGGCTGTAATTCCTAATGTTTCCTTAGACAACCGTAACAGATGCAATGAAAACAGTCCCATCAAGAAGAATGGGAGGTATATGGACTTTGTAAATAACCTTCCCACGCAGATGTCTTTCCCAGTGATCTCACAAAAAATACCCAGACTCTGAATGAAAAAAAGTTCAAGTACAGTGAAGCATGATGCTCCATGGCTATTCAGCCTCACCAGACTACCACCAGATTAAACAGTCAAAGAGGAGGGCGAAAAATCTGCATGGAAGAGGTCTAAGAATTGTTCCCAAGTTAAATGATATTTGTAGCAAATCCAGACCAGACTTTAAGTTTACAGAGAGAAACCTTTCAGGTCAGCTGGCAGACAGAGAAGGGCTGAAAGCAGAAGATTAATTAATTGGAAGAAACTCTCCGTGAAGAGTTTCTATGTGACAAGCATGATACTGTTTCAGGATGGAAATCGTTTGAAAATGTTGAGGGCAGATGAATATGATGGGTTAACTTGTCAGTAGAGTCTAGGGGACCACCAGTACAAGAGAATCTTAGATATAGAGGCTGCTACAGCCTTGACCAGGTACATTTCAACTGAATACACTTAAATGGGCTGTATTTGTTTATCTAAAGCAAGTTTGTTTGGGTTTTTTTCCCTGTATGTTCCAGAAACTCCTTCTGTTCTTTTCCTACCCATGGTTTATTGGTATTTTTCTTTCTATAGATTTCCAGATATACTTTGCAGCTACTGTAACCGTGAAGTCTTGGAGTCATGTATTACCAAAGCTAATGGCACTGTTGTAGTCAGAGGGTTTTGTGAAAACAAAAGGGGCTCAGGGCAAAAGCTGACTGTGAAATGTGAACCCACACCACAAAAAGGCAGTGGAAGAGCTGGAAAAGAGTGTGGCTGCTGTCAGGAGGAGGCACAGAGCAGCCTTTTATAAGAAGCTGTTGAACAAATCACCCTCTAAAAAAGATGATGTTTACTCAGCTCCAGAGACAAGAAAATGCATCATGAAGAGGCAGCGAGCTAGAAGATGCTGAGTTTTTGCACTGACATGGATCACAGAATCACAGCATGGATAGGGGACCTCTGATGATCATCTGGTCCAGCTCTCCTGCCCAAAGCAGAGTCAGCTGCAGGCAGGTTGCCCAGGTCAACACATGGAGACTCCACAGACTCTGGGCAACCTGTGTCAGTGTTTGACTATCTTAACAGTAAAATGTTTCCTTATGTTCAGATGGAATTTCATTGCCTCTTGTCCTGTCACTGGGCATCACTGGGAAGAACCTCATTCCCTCTTCTTCTTCTCTCTCATGAGGTATTTATATACATTGATGAG
This sequence comes from Ceryle rudis, assembly GCA_033439905.1. NCBI lineage: Eukaryota > Metazoa > Chordata > Aves > Coraciiformes > Cerylidae > Ceryle > Ceryle rudis. The sequence continues at coordinate 10,639 of JAAGNO010004016.1, read as the reverse complement.
ATCCTCCTGAGCCTTCTCTAGACTAAACAGTCTCAGTTCTCTCAGCCCCTCCTCATATGAGAATTGCTCCAGTCCCTTAAACATTTTCATAGCCCTGTGCTGGGCTCAATGCACTAGCTCCATATCTCTCTTCTACTGGGAGCCCAGAACTGGACAAAGCAATCCAGGTGTTACACTTTTGCTGAGCAGGAGGAAGGATCACCTCCCTCAACCTGCTGGCAATGCTCCTAATGCAGCCCAGGATGCTCCTGGCCTCCTTTGTCATAGCATTGCAATGACAGCCCATGTTCAATTTAGTGTCTGTCCACCAGGACCCCCAGGTCCTTCTCTTCAGAACTGTTTTCCACAGTTTATACTGGTGCCTGGAGTTATTTCTCCCCAGGAGCAGGACTATGCATTCTCCCTTGCTGGACTTCATGACATTCCTCTCTGTCCATTTCTCCACCCTGTCCAGGTCCCTGCAGCTCTAGCTCAAATAGAATAGAATAATAGAATAGGATAGAAGAATAGAATAGAAGAATAAAAATCTGAGTTGCAAGGCACCTACAATGATCATCTAGTCCAAATGCCTGAGCACTTCAGGGCTGAGCAAAAGTTAAAATATATTATTAAGGGCATTGTCCAAATGCCCCTTAAACACTGACAGGCTTGGGGTATTGACCACCTCTCTAGGAAGCCTCTTCCAGTGTTCTCAAGTTAACTCAAGCTCAAGTTCTTAGTTGTTTGCTTTTGTTTTGTTTTGTTTTGTGGTGTTTGTTTGTTTTTTTTTTTCTTGAAGAACTAGTACTTAGTAATCCTCGAAAATGCCATGGTGCTTTTCGCCTGTGGCTTCTCCTGATGCTGTTCTTTTGGATCCAACTTCTTTGTACTCAGATCTGTCCTGACAAGAACAGGTGTAACTCAGCTGAAGTCATGCTGACTGTATGCAATCCCATATGTCACTGCAGAGGGGGGAAAAATTAACAGCCCCTACTAAACTACAAAGCAAAATCAAATGTGTGGTTTCAACTACCTTTGCTACTTTGCACAGGCTTGAAAAATACCTTTTGCTGTGAACTTTGACAACGACTCATTGAACAAAGTGAATAGGTTTTCAACAGTCTTTTAATATTAAATATCTCTATATCTTCAAGCATACACTAGTAATTAGAAACATATCACTGGTAACAAATACCCATCCCACCCTGTGGTCTTATCTCTGGTTTTGATTAAAGTCCTGCATTTGCAGCAGAGAAGCAACAAATGTACACCTTTGTCAGTAAGAGAAGATAGTAGAACAGTTGCTCCATCTTGAGTTACAGTTCATTTATTTTTCTCTACCAATGAACACACAAATACTTTCTGTTACAGGTTTGGGACTTGGAAGAGCTTTTAGAAGGCAAATAATGTTTACTGATCCCTTTTAAATAATTAACTCTTTTCCCAAGTCTGAAAAGTAAATTACAATAAATTTTTTGTGTAGATGAATAAAATATTCCAGAGACTAAATATATTCATCAAACCAGTTTGGCTCAGAAAATTTGTGAGATTAAGTTATTTATTAGTCAACAAGTTCTTTGACCTTTGTAAAGAGATGATCACCAATGTAAGTCATTACCACTCACCATACTGTAGGTTCACTTTTAACAATTGAAAACACCAACTCCAGCATCATCTGTATGTTTGGCACTGAACAGTTGCAGTTTTAGTAATTATATTTACACTGACTTATCTTTTAAAGCCTGTGTAGCTAATGTCAGAATGTGTCTTGTTGATGAACCTATTGACAACTCAGTGGGAGGGTATTTGTAACAAGGTCGGGGGGGTCTTCTGCAGCTCCCTCGCCTGTTGTCCTCCTGGGCAGTAGGACAGTGCCCAGGGACAGCTGTCACCCTGTGCTATTGCTGAGGCAGTCCCATCACCCGGAGCTCCATGCACCATTATGCCAACAACAGGAATGACAGTGACAAAGCCATATCCTTCCTCGGGTCTCTCCAGTGACTTGGATCATGCCACGAGAGCAAAATTCACATGGGCTTGAGTGGCGGCATCAGGCTGTGCTCACATAGTGCAGTAAGGACAGCAAGGAATCACACTGCATAGTTTGGGGCTGCAGTCCTAGCAGGTCACACTTGGCATTTCAAATAATTTCTGTGATTGCTTCACTTGATTTAACTCCCAGCTGACTATAGAATCCTGTTCACAATGCTGCTTGCTATTTTACTGCAGAAATCAATTGCTGGGTTACATTTTGGGCAGGGCGAAATCATAACCCAGATTATGGCATCGCAAAGAGGAGTGAGAATGTGAAATATCCATTTCTCAACCCTTCATAGAATCATAGAATGGTAGTGGTTGGAAGGGAGCTTTGGAGATCATCGAGTCCAGCCTCTCTGCCAGAGCAGGATCACTTAGGGCAGGCCACACAGGAACAGATCCAGGTGGGTTCTGAAACCCTCCAGTCTCCAGAGAAGGAGACTCCACAACCCCTCTGGGCAGCCTGTTCCAGGCTCCATCACTCTCACAGTAAAGAAGTTTTTTCCTCATGTTGAGGTGGAACTTCCTGTGTTCCAGTTTGTGACCATAGTCTCCTCATCCTATCACAGGGCAGCACTGAAAAGAAACTGGCCCCATCCTCTTGACACCCACCCTTCAGATATCTGTAAACATTAATAAGAACCCCTCTCAGTCTTCTCTTCTCCAGGCTAAACAGCCCCAGGGCTCTCAGCCTTTACTCATCAAAGAGATGTTCCAGTCCCTTCATCATTCTCATAGCTCTCTGTTGGGCTCTCTCTAGTATTTCCCCGTCCGTCTTGGACTGGGGAGCCCAGAACTGGACACAATACTCCAGATGTGGTCTCATTAGGGCAGAGGGGGAGGAGAACTTCTCTCAACCCGCTGGACACACTGTTCCTAATGCACCCCAGGAGACCATTTGCCTTCCTGGCCACAAGGGCGCATTGCTGTCCCATGGAGAACTTACTGTCCACCGGGACTCACAGGTCTGTCTCTGCAGAGCTGCTTTCCAGCGGGTCACCTGTTGCATTTTAAGGGTGAACAGAATGAGTCGGGGGAAGAGCTGGTAACCGTGGGACCCTGAGGAGACAGGGGGCAGCTGTGATCCCCTTCCCTGCCACACTCCATAGAACAAGGAGACAGGAAGTTGGGGGGGCTCTTTCTTCCCATGTTCTGCTGCTGTGACAGCATCTCAGCTTGGCTGGCATTGACTTCATGTGCGCCGCACAATCCATTGCTATCCAAGAGTGGGCTTTGTATATAGTTCTATATCCTTCTTCCCTTAATATTACTTTATCTGTTTTTCTCCCGTTATTAAAGAAATTTGTTACAGTCTTAACTTTCAATCTTGGGTGAGGCATGTTTTCTTTTTCCATATTCCCCTTTTTATCCTACCCTGGAAGGGAGAGGGGAAGGGGGCTAATCCTGCTTTGGGTTTCATGTGGGCTTGTCCTGAGCCTTAATTGGAGACTTCAACCCCTAGCCTGTACTGGTGCATGGGCCTCTTATCTCTGGCCTCTCCTTACACTCATGAGGAAAAGGGGAAGAGCCACTGCTTTTTTCCTTCCCATCTCTTCCTATCCTCTGCAGGTACACCTTGCACCTCCTGAAGGTCAGAGCACAGGTCTGTCTGCCCATTAAGCACATGTCCTCCCTCCACCCCAGTGTGCAGTTGTGAAATTACAAGATAAAATCTGGCCTGGCAAGTCCTCACCAGAACAAGCAATTTCTGTCTGTGCCAGCCCTGCTCACATGAGTACATCTTGTGACAGTTTAGGAGCTATTCAGTTGCAGGCTGTACTTGTTTATTCAGATATTTTAAAAGAAACCACTGGCATGTACTGGCATCCAGCAAGAATAAGCTACAGCATCAGTGAAGGGTGCAAAGGAGTTGTGTGATATTTATGATTCAGCAGCAAAAGCTGCCCCTCAGAGGAACGAGTTATTAGGCAAATGAGATGCAACAGGGTCCAAAAATACCTCCACACATTCAGCAGTGAGCATCGTTACTGCAGTCACTTTACTAAGTTCACCAAAGAGACTCAAAAAGTGAAACACGGAGACTTTATACAGAACAAGTTGGGAGTACAAATAAACAAAAGCAACATACCTGAAGAAATGGGGTTTAGCTGTGTTTTATAAAAAACAATAAATATTTAGGGAAGTAGGAAAATATATTCACCATTCTGAAAGCAACATTCTGTCTGTGGCCTCATTTAACATACTTGTCAGAGCCGCTGAGAGGCTGAGAATAAAAACAAAGCCTTGATTCTGGTTCGAAACCCCCTGCTCCCCGACTCACCACTGCTGCTCCTCCCTCGCCCTGTCCCTGCCACCCAGGCCAAATCACACTTCGCCTGCTCCTGAACACCTCT
>JAAGNO010004014.1:66535-97361 GCA_033439905.1 Ceryle rudis | reverse complement strand
TTGGACCAAAAATACCGAAGAGACGCTGGCAGAAACTAATTGTAAATGAAGAAATCACAAAACCAGGCCCCAACCTTTTTCTTTTAATCAGGATTAAAAATATCAGTAATTGCCAGTCATTTGCTTTGAAAAAGCATTGAAAAATGAAGGCACATCCAATATGTCTATGTAGTAAATGAGTATAGTCAACAAGAATTTTTAACAGGCAAAGGTAACAGACACTGCCCAGAAACAATTTGAACATCTCCTCTTTCTCTCTGACGTTGTTTGTATTTTATTCCACTCTATACCTTTTACTCTACCTGAATTGGGTTAGAAGTGTGCAATCCATTCACTTAAAACCAAAGAGTGAAATGAGGAAAAACTGCTTTTACTCAGATAATTTATCCATTGGCTTTAGAGGTGCAATGTCAGCTCCATACTTTGCATCCCCTCTGTACTACACACAGAGAGAGGATTTAAGACCTGATACTGATCCCATGGTAGACGAACGTGGAAATGGAGCTGCACACCCTACAATGCTGAATGACCCTGTGCCCCATGTGTAGGGGTGGGATCGGCTCAAGCTGCCAGATCTTGTTCCCCACACCACTATAGTGTCAGGGCTTTTGGAGACAGGTTTTTTTTCCCTTGGCCTGTAGTAAGGTTATACGCAGCAGTAATTCTGGAGGCTGCCAGGGATGTAGCAAGCTGAGGTTTTCTCCCTTGCCATTACGCGTGAAATGGACACTGTGGGTGGCAGAGGGGTTCCAAGGACTCCATCTTTTAGCAAGAGAGCGTTAGTTTGTCATCCTCAGCCTCTCCCTTTCCTAGTTTAATCCATCCCCTTCACAGCCAGGGCTGGGTCTAAAGTGAAAAGGGATTCCTATGTCATGCCTTCCTCTCTGTAGCTGTCTACCTCACTGCTCTTGCTTATTTGCCAAGCGAACGGTGTGGGTGATACCTAGAAATTGTTTACACTCATTAATCTCTAAAGTGTGTCTTAAATGGTGCTGCCCTACTGCTCTAGCTCTGCAATGCTGACTTAACATTCCCCATCCCCACCGCCCTTGCCTCTCTTCACACTTTGTTTAAAAATGCTATTATTTTAATACATACCAAATAGACTCTTAAGGCAGGCAATAAAATCTTGTGGGGGGTATACCTCCAGAGGGAGGGACAGCAATTCAGAGTAATACAAAGAAGCAGCAGTATATGCAGCTTGAATCTGTACCACTTCTGTCAGTAAACTTTGATCCCCCCCAACAGGGATGCGCAAAAAGCTGCTCAGTCAAGGAAGTGATCGGATGTCACAGTCTGTCTGCACGTGTCTTCATCTGCATGGAACATCACATACTGTGGCAAAGTTGTTTTATTTGCTCTTCTGATCACTTCTACTTTTATTCTTTAAATCAAATAACATTTCTAAAAGTAATGTTGTTTCAAAACAAAAGCATCGAAAAGTTTCATTCTGCAGTCGCTGAAAGAAAGTGATCTGAATGTACCTAATTCTCTTCCATCATCTCTCCTTTGGACCCAAATGACCCAGGAAATCAAAGCAAATTTGCCTTTGGTTCTATCACCTCATAAAATTTTGCTGTACTCAGTTTCTCAGGTAGAGTCATGCAGCATTGTGTTCAGCATCAATGCATTTTCCAAAATTGCCTCTGCAATTTTTATTGTTATTATTTGCGTTAGCACCTGTGAGTTTAGGGGGCCTTGCCTTGTTATATCATAAAACCAGTCTTTGTCTCTGGAACATCATCATTTTCATCATCTCTGAGGGATTTTGATGCTCAAAATAATTGGGTTCTGCTGCTTTGTTTGAATTAACTAGTTAGTTAATTTTTTAACAATGTGCATAAAATGTTGGATGCTGAGAAAGAGAAAGCAGGCATGACCCCTGACAAACCACCCCATAATAGTTACCAGATTTAGATCTCCTCATTTTCATTCTATCTTCAGTCTAGAATAGTCACATGAAGGACCAAATGAATGAGCTATAAGAAATTCACACCACGCAAGATTACTATAAGTAATAAATCTCCTGCAGTAAAGGAATTTCTGTAGAACTCATAAAAGTATCAGATGCTAAGAAGAAGTAAAACCAGCTGTGTAAAATAGAAAATCTTTATCCTCATCTCACTGGTGAAAACTAATTCAAGCAAAATCCGTTACATAAATCATACACTTTGAAATTATTTACATAAAAACAGATGGGGAGAGTTCCTACTGCAATAATGATGTTTTAATAAAGTATGTCTTCCACAGAATAACCATCTTTCTACAAACAACTATTAGTTGCTATTATTGTTATTAGTTAACCCGGTGTGCTTTTATGTGTTTGCCCATTTATTAATTTATTTCCCCCCTACCCTTGTAAGATGTCAGCCAAAGGCTGACAGACAGATAGGCAAGACCTGGCTCTTGCTTGCTATTTTTCTGTCCCGGAGCACATCACAGCTTTTTCGGGTGGACTTTTGCCAGTGGGCACAGAATGCTCCCCTGCCTCCTTCTTTTAAAGCTCTTCTGCTCCTCCTAATTTTTCTTTTCTCTAAAAATAAAATATTAAATCACTGAGATTTTTACCATGGTTCATGGTGCTTCTCCCACTAAACACAGAGTCCCCTGCAGCAGTTAATGTCACAGCTCCTGTGTGCCTACTTCAGCTCCCATCAAAAACTGCTGCACCTTAGAAACACGTTATTCCTGTCAAAAGAACAGCCTTCGTTTCTTCCACATGATGGAAATAGATGCTGCCCCTTTAAAAATGTATCATGAAAACGAATGTTCATAATATATGAGTCAAGTTTCCATATACCTTAATCAAATTCTAGAGGGTCTCTGGGGGATGGCACTTACACTGCAGCTGTGCAATGTGAAGTTTGTTCCAGTACGGATTGAAAATATTTTTGTGCTTCCTTCACTTTCGCCAGTGAAAACCCCAAGGCACTTTCTGCAGGCTGAAGGCACCTCTATTCAGGGTGACAGTGATGGGTCACAGAGATGGTGCAGAGAACTAACGAGCAGATTGGAAACCAGCAGAGCCCCCGAACCTGATTGTCAGTCTTGAAACTTTCAGAATATAATGTGTCTGTCTTTCTCATTCTTGATTTTTATTCTGCAGAGAAGCAGACAGAACCAGGTTTGCACCAGCTATAGAAGCTGTCTGTAAAAGCAATAATGTGATTGGGTGTCACAGTTTTAACAGGCTTTCTTTTAAATGAGCTTGCTCATTGTGGATTTTCCCCTTCCTCCCTTGCTTTCCTCAGTAATAATCACTGCCTGTTCTATCAGGTCAGTGTAGGACAGCCATGGCAGTACCCATGGCTTGCCCAGACAGTTTGCTTTCTTCCCGGTCTGAGCATCTCCATCCAATCCCAAATTTTCCAGCTGGAAGCACATTACCTTTGTAATCTTTGCTCTTTCCTGGTGTTCCCAGGGAGCTCATCTCTTTGCTAGCCAGGAAACCCCCTCCCTCTTGCAGCACGGGACCTCTCAAAGTTCAGGGCAGCCATAGGCAAGGCATTTTCAATGGAGAGTCTGGAAGCTCCAGCTAGCATTAGGTTTTAATTAACAGCTGGGAAAGGTGTCCTCATCTGATGCATAAGATGAGCAGTTGTACAAGTTCTTCAGCTCCCGATACAGTTAGAAAGCCTAAAACCAAATCAAAGCTCAGACAGAAATCCTGGAATTCAAAAGAAGCAAAAGCCAGGTCAATCCTTGAACAACTCCGACCACGAGGCTCCAAACATCTTACTATCATGCCATGTATGTGGTACCTGGCTGGGTGAGGTGGAAGGTAACCAGTGTGTGTGTTGAGGCTCACAAATGCTGCACACTACCTGTCACCAAGTTCCAAGGTGCAGGGTCTGGTCTCAGGTTGAGAACAACTCCTACAATCTCAGTGCAACAAGTTGATGTGTATCAAACAAGGCCCTTACGCCTTCTGAGTCGCTTTCAGATGTGACTGATCTGGCGTCGTGAAGCTTTGGCACCTGAACCACAGCAATCCATCACTCCCCAAATGATGCTGGTGGTGGCTTTTTGATGAATGACAGAAATCAGAGATCTGCCAGTGGAAGGTAGTTCTTCATTCACAGTGTATTTTCCAGTGTTTTATTCAATCCAGTTTTAAATGATTCAAGCAATTAGGCTTCCCTCTATCATTTATTTCCCTGGGGTGGATATGCCACAGAGTAGTAGACCTCACCATTAGGACATTTTTCCTAATATTCCACTTAAAATTTCCTTTATTGTTTTGCTGTCTGGGGAAAACATTTTAGTACTTGAGCTGATGTTCATTGTGCTGTTCAAAAGATTTGTCAGGCTGCTTCACCATTCCTCTCCAGACACAACTTTATTTTTATGAGCTACCAAACCCATCCATTTATTATTACTGGCAACAAATAAATTCCATCCATTCTTGAGGATGTAAGAAATGATCCAGCTCTAGACATCACCTGAGCAAAGGCACTTAATAAATGACTGGAAACCACAGTTAGAATCCCCAAGTTTCTCTTTAGCCTGCCAGATATTCGCAAAAGGAGGAATTTTATGAAAAATTAACTGCATGACAGCATCAAATTCTTACTATTACATTTCAAAGTTGGTGATGATACCCCATTTTCTTAGTCATATTTCCAGTCACAGTTGTTTTAATCTTTGACCCAGAAAAACCTCTGCCTGCAAGCCCATGTTTGCTTACTCCCTTCCTTGCTGGAACATCCGTCTTAGGCTTGTGCATTCAGATCTGTGAAAGTCAGCCTAGAGTCTCTGTATTCATTGACAAATACAGCCTGTGTCCAGATTAAATACTGAATCAAAGAAATAGCATAGGAAAATATTTTGTGCATAGTCTGCTTTTTTTTTTTTTAAAGAAAGAACAGCAGTTGTCTTTCTAATAGCTTAATTTTATGTGCACTAAGGATGGTGAATCCCCTCATTTCATAACATCCTTTTTGTCCAAGGAATGAAATGGGAATATTGATCTCTGATCAATAAAAGTGTACAGAGCCAGCCTGGAAGATTTATATTTGTTTATAGACTATGAACGAAGCTTACAAAGATGCTGAAAGTGTGTGAACCATGTATATTCTTCCCATAAAAGTAATTATATCCAGATGTAGAATAAAAATGGCTACTATAAAATGTTGCTGCACAGACCTTTTCCACCTCTAAGTATTGAACACTGAGCATAAACCCCAATTTTTCCCAGGTTTTGAAATGTCTGCTCTGAAAATAATCCATGTGTCTTTTCCTCCTCAAGAGAGGGACCAAAGGTGCATATCTTTGTCTGAAATTGGCTTCTGATCCTGAAGTTCTTCCCTTGGAGCTCTGTTGACAACAAGGGATGCCAGGACTGGAGATGGCTTTTAAGATTTTAAGCCAAAGATGTAAAGGGCTGCTGCAGGGGTGGAAGGGGCTGGACTTTTTGTAAGCATTGCTGAAGGGTATAGCATCTTCAGTGTTTGTGCATAGGAGCCTCCAAATCCTTTTTAATTTCCTCTGCACCTACAACACAAAGTTCAAAAGCAATCTGAAAATGACCATGGAAGCTTTGGCCCAAATCTAGTCTTCACTCAAGCAAAATCTCCGCTTGCTCAGAAGGCAACTTGCTTAATGCCACTTACTGCTCAGGGTCAGACCCGGAGAGGAGCATAGACCTTCATGCTTGGCAGAGAAACCTGTTCTGATGCAGAGGGCAGGATCGGATGGCTTGGCACCTCAGCACCCTGTGATACAGCTGGGTTTTTTTTTTAAACTAAGTAGTATTGTCCGGAGAGAGTGTTTTACAATTTCTTTTTTTTGTGTATCACCATAGCTTTCAGAGGTGGTTTGGTTTGATTTGGTTTGGTTTGGTTTGGTTTGGTTTGGTTTGGTTTTTTTTATGCCCTCTTCTGTCAGCAGGACTAAGTTTTGAAACCTTAGTTGGGATTTTTTTTTTTTTTTTAGGTATTATTACCTTCTTGGCTTTAGAATAATGTTAAATAAAGTTGTAATTAAAGTGATTATTAGAACCAGTGTGTTGGGAAGGAAAGAAGCTTGGTTGTTTCTGTGTTAGCATCACTGGTCTCCCAGGAATTGTGAGAAGAGTCAGGACAAGGACTGTGTATGCTCCTCACCAAGGTAATGTCTCTGGGAGTTCTAGGAAACCGCTGGGACTTCTGGAGGATTGTATTTCTGCTGAGTAGATGTCCCTGGGATCTGCTCTTGAGGAGGCAGCTGTAAGACTCTTAAGATCTTACCAGACACTTGTAAGCAGCTTAGCCATCACTGCTATGTGTTTGAACAGGGTAGTCATTGCTTGTAGAGTTTCTGAATGCCATTGCGAATGGCAAAACATAAAAAAAATAAATCCCAACAAACAAGCCAAACCCCCAAAAAAGCCTTGATATGCTTATATGCTGTCTTTCAGATTTACATATGTGCCTGTGGACCTAATGGGCTGAGCCTTGAATTAATGAAAGGGCATCACTGAGTTCAGTGGAGGTAAGCCTATAGAAAACCAATGTAAATACATGTAAAATCAGGTTTCAAGTAGGTTTTTTTCAGATAGTAGAAATGTTTCAAACCCACACTGATTCTCTAAACTCTGTAAGTAAAACTCAAGGATCAAGCTTTCTACTCATAACATCATTGCTGATAATTTTGTATGTCTGAGGCACAAAGAATAGGGTCTGGCCTTATATGATGTAGCCAAATAAGAAATACAAATAAAGAGCAGAATAGAAATTAGAAATAGAAATAGAAATAGTAATGGGTTATTTTGGATCCCACCCAGCAGGAAGTTCATTTAACTGATAAAGGCAATCAGTTGCTTTTAACTTGAGCATCTGCCATCAACAGATATCTGAGCCTTAGAACTGAAAAAAAAAAAAAAGAAGCTTGGCTGATACTTCAGATGGGTTTCATTTCACACTGAGAAGTTGCCAAGGCGAAAGGGAGAGGGGAGTGGCTGTAGAACTTAGCATTTTTACACACTTAGAACAATATTTGAGGCCAGCAAAGAGTGTGGGGCGTAAGCTGGGGACTGGGCTACAGCTGTCTGCTGGAGTTCACAAAGTGTATGTGTGTATGTGCATTATTTGTGAGCTATTAAGCTCTCATTGCTTTTGCCATCTAATATTCTTGTGCAGGAATGTACATACTTCAAAATAAATTAGATGGGGATGTGGTATCTTGTATCTCTTAAGTCAACTCTCTCTTCAGAAGGAAATTCCTCACTTCTGGAGTCCAGATCTTCCTGATTGTCCAGAAACTGTGACAACAATATTTAAAGCCACTATCAACTGCATTCAGAGGGAGATGATAAGCAGTGAGCACTCATGTGCACATCAGTTGTATAGCTCAAGAAGTGGTATATGCAGGCCATGCAATACCTCAGATGTACTCTGGGCAGGATATTTCAAGACCTAAACTGATCTGACCTATTTGCTTAGAAGTTGCCATTGGCTTTCAGATATTTATTTAATATTCTGATTGTGTAAAAAAAGACAAAAAAAAAAAAAAAAAAAGACGAGGCAGTGAAGACTTCTGAGAGCAGCAAGGGTGCGGGGCAGTGACCAGGGGCACCTCAGGCACTGCTGCAGCTCTTTCCAACTTCACACTGACAGGGGATTTCTGAGATGTCTATTGCACTGAAATGATGTTGCTCAGACTAAACATAATAAATGATTTACAGCAAATTAGTCCACGTTCCCTGGTGACATGAGCCCTGTTAGAAGGCAGCTATGGTAGCTATTAGAGCATTGCTGCTTTGGGGATTCAGTGTTTCTTGCAGGTAAATAATCTGATCAGAGGTGGATTGCTCTTGACAAACAGGTACTTATTACCGGATCAAAGGGACAGGTATCAGGCTGCACCACAGACCAACAAACGTGTCTCCTGTGGTCCCAGGTGAGCTTTTCCATAGTCACCTATGGCTGTTGTGGGTAATTCCCCAGGCACAGTGCCCCAGGGCACTAAAGGAGGCTGTGACATGGAGGACACGCTGACAGCTTCATTAATCTAAGTGGGAATAAGACTTATTAGGCCCTGCCTAAGCAGCTTTTGCTTTTGCAAGTCAGTGCTCTTCCCCTCAGAGGCTTCCTCCCCGCAGGAGAGGCAGCAGTGAAGAATGAGTTTGGGTAAAAACACCATTTCGGGGCAGCATTTGTCATGGTTTCCTACTATGTATCCTTTGAGGGCTGCAAACATCTGCTGGGAACTGGAACTGCACTGCTGAGCACACGGACACTTTAAGTTTCTACAGGCTCTGTAGGGCAAGCCATGAGCAAAATCCCATGAGTTTTGACTCTGGATGTTATCTGCTTTTCTGAAAGAGCATTTCTTGTAAAGTCAGGCTCACCCTGGGTTACTGGAAAACTCAGGGCACTTTGTCTGCTAGAGGCACCTTTCTCCCCTGGGAGCCTTTCACCTTGAGCTCCTTGCTCTGCAACAGTGAGGTCACTCATGAGTCACTGCTAATATTTAGCCATTCAAGTGAATGACAGTGTGTGTCATATCACATATTAAGATCATTTCCATGAAATTGGATCGATTTGTTATTTATTAATTTTTAAGATGATGAGTACAGGTAATTGTGGGCTTTTTCTCTTGTAATTTCAGCTCAGGAGAAAGCCATCCTAATGTGACCAGCTACAGAGATTTCCTGAAAGGAGACCTAAAGAGGTAAGTTAATGAAACATTTCACTGCATCCATTAACCCAAAAAACATAGAAGTCCTGTGTTTTCACTTACAAATTTTTCATTGAAAATATGTCATGTGAAACATTTTACAGTCAAGCAATGTAGATGAACATTTTCCTTCTCATGGCTTGGTGAACCTCAGATGCTTATAATTGCAGTTTTCAATATGGATAAATGCAGTTGTTGTCACTGATACAAATTTAGAGCATCATTGAACTGGGGCTGAAAGATTATTGCTCCTGAAGAGCTGTATAACATAGTAATTACAAGTGGAAATGGGACTCTGATCATAAAAGGGCTTTGAAAAGCTGGAAAAGCTACATTTGGGCCTTGTTTGTGGCTCCTGGGGTAAGCAGGACATGGAAGGCTTTGTTCCCAGCAGCCAGGCTTCTGCTTCATATTGTGGTTAAGTAGAAAAAAAAATTCAGCCCTGGTATACCTCTCTGACAGCCCTCCAGGTGGGTGAACCTCAGATCCACCTTGAGCTTCATCCTGATACCTCCTTCTTTCACCACTGCATCCTCATGTGCTCCCCAGGATGTTCAGGTTTCCTCCTCGAAGCAACTCTTCCCAGTTTTGCTGCTTGAACTACTGGAGCCCCAGGTTCATCTTGAGCAAATGCCCTGCAGCACCAAGGAGAGCTTTGTGGGGAATCACAGGATAACCACAGAATGGTAGGGGTTGGAAGGGACCTCTGGAGATCACCCAGTCCACACCCCCCACCAGCGCAGGATCACCCAGGGCAGGCCACACACGAACAGATCCAGGAGGGTCTTGAAAGTCTTTAGAGAAGGAGACTAAGGAGACTCCACCACCTCTCTGGGCAGCTTGTTCCAGGCTGTGTCACTCTCACAGTGAAGAAGTTTTTTGTTGGTGGGGTTTTTTTTTCCCCCCCCAGAATGAATGACTCCAGTGCTGCATGTCGGCTTCATGTGCAGTCCTATTTCTAGGCTAATGGTTAATTTAATTTGGGTGGCTGGTTGTCCTTGGAACAGATCATTTCTCCTCAAAATAAGCTCCCCATTCTCTCCTATCCAAAGGAGAGAACGCCACTCAGATGCCTGGGCCAGGGAGCTGACACAGGAGCATTGTTCAGCAGATAACACTGGGCTGATCCAAATTCCCAAAGGAGGCAAATGGTGAAACAGGTCTGAGACAAGGTCAGATTCCAGTTTCCTCTGGTGTTTGTATAAAGAACAGATAGAGTTTCTTTCTGTCAGCTAAGCTTCGTCTATGAGCATAGCACTGGAATAATTCATAAATTGACAACGTTTTCCTAAGTCTTCATTTGAACTGATCCTTTGGGGTTTTTTTGGGTTTGGGTTTTTTTCCTGTTTTGTTCCTCATATCATTTTATTTCCTAGTAAACAAAGCCACAGTGTGACATAGGCATCATAAACATTATACCTTTAAACCTCAAAAATCAGTGCTATTCCAGCTAACAGAGTGTGAGCCATGACACGTGCAAATGAGATTTCTTTTCACTTCATAATTCAAGAGATTTCCTTCATGAATAGTTTGGGAGCTTTAAGTTGGAAGACTGTCTTATAAACAAACTCTGAGACAGATGCTACATATATATGCATATGTGTTCATTTAATATGTGTTCAGCTATAGAACAGTGACAGAAGGACAGATGTTCTATTCCCGTGAAAGAAGGGTGGCAGGCCCAGGTGCAATGGGGTTACACACAGCACTGTGAGTCTGCTGGGAGGAGGGCTAGGAAGGGCATCTGGAGGCCCTTCCCCATCCCAGGCAGGGTCATCTATACCTAATGTCTTCAGCTTTTATCTAAATCCCTTGCTGCTCAGGGCTGAGCAAATTTATTGAGCAATTTCTTGTGTGACTCACTACCCTTTCTGGTAAAATGCTTTTCTTAAGTCACTACTGCTGAGGTGACAGCCCAAGCCCATCCTTTTATGTATGATCTGCAGTGGACACAGAGAAGAGTTTGTTGCATTCCTTTGGGCTACAAGCTTTTCCAGGTAGTCGTGTCTCCCCTATGTCTTCTCTGCTTAGTACTTCATTAACTCTCTGACCTTACCAGTCCCGTGGTGCAGTCTCCTTGCTCTGATCCCAACTCTATAAGTAAGCCATAAAGCAACCCATAGAATTCAACCCATGCTGGACTGGAAGGAGGAACAACATCTAAAATAGTGCTCACAAGCCATGGGTGGCTGCTCCTGAGTGCACAGAAGATCACACATGCTCAGGATGGATTCAGGGGTCTGGTCATACTAATTAGAAGTTTTGTCTCTGCTGGGTTTCACATTTTCTTTGCCAGTATTTAGGGCTGCAGCCCCCAAACACTCAAACCAGGAAAGTCGTGCTGCAAAATAAATCTGTGCTTGCCAGGTCTAAGCTTCTACCTTTGCTCTGGGAGATGTGAAGATGCCCATTGCAGATGTGAGGCTTATGTACCACATCTCCTAACACTGCAGGCTGAGCCAAAGAGCCCTTGGGATGCCAATACCTAAACCAGTTTTACAGGGTTCTTGATGTGTTTCAAATACCTTGTGCAACCACAGGCCAGAGCTATGTGTGCCCCAGGCTTCCCAGGTCCCACCACCCCAGCAGGGAGGAATGGGCACATCTGAGCACCTGTGACTGGCGCTGTTGCCTAAGCCACCTCTGTTGCCCAGAACTTGCTCTTTTGAAAATGAAGCATGGGGTGGCGGCAGTGCCAAAGTAGCAGGACCATCAGTGCAGATGGGACCATTTCTCTTTTAACTCCAACTCTTAGTGGAGCAGGGGGAGTGCAGTGTCTCAGCTGTGCCCCCTGTAGCTGCCTTAGCCTCATTTTTGGGGTCTAAGATGGGACCTGCAGACTTTCAGGACCAAATGAGTCTTCATTTGCAGAAAAATTTTTCTTCAGTATGAATTGCATACAGCACTGTCTTTGTAGAAACTTGCCTTGGACTGGGCATCCAATCTCTGCTCTTAAAAAAGCTTTGTTGGGCCTTTTCATGCTTCTTCAACCAGGCTGTTTGTTCACTTAATCACTTCACCAAAAGGTTATGTTAAACGAAGTCTTATTCTTTCTCCCTGTTTTGTAAATAGTGGAGTCCTAGTTATCTCCTACTCTTAGATTAGATCAATTTTTTAATTGGTCAAGTCTTGTGGAACTCAGGTAAGAATCAATGTCAAGAGGCTTGAACAAAAACTATCTCTAATACTACCTCAAAAACTGTCACACTAAGGGATGAAACTGGAAAATATCATGGCTCCACAATGGGTTAGTTCATCCCTGGAAAAATCCATTTCTATGGCAAGGATGCTGCCAGCTGGGGAGGGCTGGTGGAGGGATGTGCTGTGGTGGGTTCACCTTCTGCTGCTGCTTCCCTAGCAGCTGTTTGCTGTAGGCAGCTGCCTGCCAGCCTAGGGTCATGGAGGCATGAGTCACCACGGCAAGGTCAGTGTCTGGATGGAGGAAAAATAATAATTAAAAAAAAAAGTTTGCAACTCTTAAATAGTTGAGGGATGAAAAAACTGCGGCTGATGGCTGCTGAAACCCAGTCTTTTAAACACCATGATGATCTTGAGTCCCTAGAATTTTAAACCAATTAAAATAAAAGTGAATGGAATTAATGTAAACAGCCTCAAACCAGGCAAAAGAAAAACAAAACCCCATGCAAGCTGATCTGATGAAGATTATGGAATGTAAGTGCCATTCGATTTTCTGGAATACCACATTATTTTTTATTCTGATGTTAATAGGAAAATATTTTACAGACTCCCTCAATAGGTTATGTTGGACTTGATTCCAGTGTCTCCTTTTGCAATAATGCTAACGGCAAAAGAAATGCACATTGATGTTGTTTTAGCTGCAGTAGAAATGCCGGGGAACTCAGACCTACACTGTGCACTATCACCTCGTCAACTGCTAAATTACTAAATGGGAGTTTTATGAAATTATTCAATCAATATTTGTGCAGATGGCTTCCAGGTAAAAGCACTTGTGCGTCTGTTTAAGTCCAGTGTGTAACAGATGGCTAGAGAAGAGGCATTTCTTTTCAGCCAGGCTCATACTGACATTTTAAGATAGCTTCCTTTAGATGCTTATTAGTTCTTGTAAGCCAGCCATTAAATCTTGCCTTACGCATTACAGTTAAAATAAAATTCAGTCATATACAAGGCCTTCAAGAAATGTTATAGTGTGCTACTTAAAAAGAAGTGCAACCCAGACCTTCCAATTTGTATTTAGTTTTAGCTTGTAGCATTTCGGTGTTAGATGTCAGTTACTTATCTATACTTTTGCTGCTATTCTTCAACAAATCATGGACCAGAGCCGATCAGCCCTTATTGCTACCTGACAGATGTGACTTTTTATTCTCTTCTGATGTCTCTAAACAGCAGTCAGGCTCTAGGCAGCCTAACAAGTATCAAGATGGGCTAGCAAACAGAACTGGCTCTCTCGTCATTCTTCATTCCCCTTCATCTCCTCTCTCCTCACTCCCCCTCTGCCCGGAGGAGAACCGTGGGCCACCATAAAGCCTGAAGTGATAAGGTTTTACACTTACTGCTTTGCAATGGAAAAGGATTTCCACATGAGTGTTTGAAGTCATCTAACAAAATTTTCTACTCAGATACGCTACTTTATCAGTATGTGTAACACCTTTCAGCAAAAAGTAAGTAAGTCTGAAGTTTCTTTGATGACCTACACACACATTTACAAGGATGCATTTCTCTAAACATTAATTTTTCATCTTCCCCACAAAAAACTGCTGCCTCTGTGGAAATGGTATTGCTCTCTGCTGAACAGAGTTCTCCCCATGTCCCTCTGACCTGGAAAGAAGGAAAGGCTCATTAAGCAAATGGGCCTTATTTTAATGGATTTGATGAAGAGGATCCTTCCGTAATGGATATGGCAATAACAGCATAATACAGACTGTAAGCATATCACCATTTTCCTTGGCCTAGGGAAGTCGGGTTCCAATTTTGTTTCATTTATTTAATCACATAATGTTTCTTTTGAATAACAAGTTTGTGTCGCTAGTCTCTCTTTTTAATAGCTTGTCTGAGAAGTACACACACGCACACACAAACCCCAAAAGGTTTAACACAGGGGAGGCTTACAAACTATACAACCTGCAGATTTATTTTCAAAATCCCACTGAAAAATTATCCCTTTTATAGCACCCCTTACATAGCTCCATGTAAATATTTATATATGGCCTATATTTTAAAAAACCTTATCCTTCTGCTCCAAAATCTTTCACAAGCAGCTGAAGCAAATACCTCTGGAGAGATGCCCCATCCTAGCCATTGATCAGCCATCTCACTGCTTCTACAAGCTTCAGGCTTGTAGGTGAGTGGTAAAAGCAGTTCCTGAATTTCAGTTGCTTCCATCAGCGGGCCACAGACATAGAGGAACAAGCTCCTGCTGGCAACCTGCCCTAGCCCAGGTCAGGGAGACATTGCTCTAAGATAGGATTAATAAGTGTCATTGCCAATTAATGGCCATTCCTTCGTGTCCTTTGCCTTTTTTTTCTTAATCAACACTTTGAAAAGTTGTCTGTGTAGTTACCATCCCATAGAACGTTATTAAAGTCTAGTGGAAGTATTCATTTGGTACTGGCAAGCTGGGTATTTCATGTAACTGCTACTTTTTCATCATACAGCATGTTATTAAATGTGTTTTAAAAATGAATTGTGGATCCCATTTTGCCAGTTGTATAATATACATACTTTCCTGTCCAAGCAAAGCAGCCCATTGCACCAGTCTGTTGAGGAGACATTTATGTGGGCAGGGTGCCCACTGGGCTGAAATCTGCATTCAGACATCATTTTCCTCCAAATCCAGGGAATTTCCCAGTCATTCTTTTTAAAGAAGTTTTTTTAAGGCAGTTTGTGCTACCAGAGAAGCATTAAGGGGCCACTCAGGGCTGAGGGAGAAGAAAAGCAAAAGCATGGAAGTGGCCACTTCCAGCTGCTCATGCCCTCATCTTGGGGGATTTGGAGGAATAAAGGCTGTCTGTCCGAGCAGCACTGCTCTGGGCTGTGTGCTCTTGTGCTGAGGTGGCTGTGGATGTTATCCCCAGAGCCCACTGTGCAAACAGCATGACTAAACCTGGCTCCTTTATTTCCAACCACAGACCCCTGCATTTTAAGGGCAGGCTGTCTGAATCCTTTCCCAGCTAAACCACTGTCAGTTAAACAACGAAGCTTTCTGTGTTTGCACCAACAGCATCTGTGCTGTTAGGCGACCACTGCAGCTCTCCATCCCTCTTCTCCCAAGGGAAGGGCTCCTTCCAGCATCTGGTTCTTGTGGAGTCAGCAGGCAGGAGCTCACCTCGCTCAGTATGGGGGAGCTGGAGACAGTATTGCACTCTGTGCATTGCAACTCATTACATCATTGTGACTGTGATTCTCAAAACCCTCACACCAGCAAGAACAGGAGTATATTTTACTGCCTTGATGAGCAAAGGCAGCCCTTTGGGTTCAGAAACTCACAGGTGGCTCCATAAGTACAAGACCTTGCGTCTTAGCATCGAGCCCTGTACAGCTGGGACCCCATAAACTCCTTCCCCTGAGCAAGGATTAATAGTGATTCATGCCTGTGCATATACTGTTAATGTGTGTGAGTAGGCTTTACTGAAGCTTAAAGAAAATATGTACACACAACAATTCACTGATGGTCACTTGGTAGAAGGTTATAACAAGATAAATGAGGAAAAAACATGCATCCTTTAATTAATATGCAGAAAACTCTTTAAGCTGAGAAATGATCAAGTACTTTGAATGTGTGAAAAATGTACACTGATGAAGGAAAAGCTCATCTTGATACCAGTAAGACATGCCCTGTTTCAGGGCCTGTTTCTTGCAGACAGATTTTTCCAAGGCTAAGCAGACAGCAGAGTACACTGCTGCACCACCCTCTGCTAAAGGGGCTGTTATTTGTCCTGCTGGAAGGGCTGTGCTGTGCACGTCTCAGAAGGCCACCCAAAGCATCCACACTGATGTCTCAGCCTATTAAATTCAAAATGACACACTAACACCAGTAAATCTCTACAGATTCTCTGTCCCTTCCAGAACATATGGGGATACGGAGCAGAGGAAAGTCCTCCAGCAAACCAGTATTGTGTTTATGTCTTTGCAAACCAGTATCATGATGATGAGCTACTGTCTAGCAGAGTCCTAGAGCCCAGCTACAAGTACCTCAGGATGGTTCCTGAGGAAAGCTTGCCTTTTCCTCTTTAACCACCATGTAATGCTGCATATTGCCTAGAGCCTCTTGAACAGGAAACTTCTGTCCCATAGGAAATTCCAATGCAACATTTGGTTTTACCTGCAACTGGAATGAGCTTCCCAAATATCCATTTCCCACACAGGGGAAAAATTTAAGAGAATCATGAATTTAAAAAGTCAGAATAACCTATGACACAGGTAGTGCAGCTTTAGATAAAGGAATAAACAAAAGTCTGGCAGCACAACACCAGAGGTGTATCCTCACATATCCTTAGTCACAAGCAGTTTCTCCACAGCAGCATTTTACCTTCAGCACACACAGCCACTGCCTCCCTCGGACACCCAGGACGTGAGGATCCACAGTAACAAGGTGGATTTGGCAGCTGACGGCATTTACAGCAATGCGGCATTTTGGGGCAAGTGCCGAAGGGCTCAATGTCTGAGGTTCATCTGGTATGCTCCTGCCTTTTTCCCTTTTTTTAGCTGCAAAGTAAGTGATGACTTTAATGTTTGTCTTTATAAAGTGAATAGGAGTTATATTGGCTATACTGTTACTTGGCAGTCTTAATGGCACTACGCTCACAATTAATAAGTAATAACTCTCTTGCGATTCAGCCATAGAATGAAATGGGAAATTTCGGTAGCTGTAACCAAAGAAAATGTTGGCAGTGGGTGCTGTCTTTGGGCTATTTTTGCCTAACCAGACTAATGTGAATAGATTTTTTTTAAACAGTTCAAGCATGTAAATATTCAAAGCGATGGCAATATATTTTATTAAAACCAGTGTGTTGCTTGGTAGGGCAGAAGGAAATAAAGGCTCAAGGGTCTGAGAATGGGAGATGGAACCATTTACATCTAAGTCGCTCTCACATCCAGCCAAGGTCAGCAGTAAACAAGACTCATATCATTACCAGCTGGTGGCCCACAGAATGAGAAATAAATTGATAGTGTGAGTCCGGTTTCCATTAACGGAGGCAAGTATCACAAAAACAGAACCAGAAGTGGAACTAATTGACACTGCTGCTGGCTCTACCTGAGAAGTTAAGAGCAGAGCTATGATGGAAACTTGACCACCTTCTCAGCATGGTGGGTGGTCCTACCAGAGCCAAGGTAGAACCCGTCGGGAGATGTGTGCTGTCCTTCTTGCTGTCACAATAGTGCAGCACTACACCTTCCTCCTCTGGGCCAACATGCCCAGCATCCTGCACAGGCCCTTCAGAGATGTTAAACCCAGAGATCTCCTCCCAGCAGGGACCCTCCCACCACCCTGCATTCCCTGGGAAACATACACTCCCAGGACAAATGCCCATGACCAATGGATTTTCATTGGCATCTACCTCCACGTTTCTGCAATTACACATCCACTTGAAATAATAAAGTCTAAAAGTATAATACGTGGGCTTGGACTGAGATGGCAGCTGATGTTTATTATTATTGTTTGTTTCTTCTGGATTTTCTGGTGTAATTGGTTTATCTAGCCATAATATTTAAAAAAACCCCAATCAAATGTTATTTTAATATGAAGCCAAAAACTACAGGCTCATAATATATGAATGTTTAAAAATTGATGACTTTTTTTTTTTGAGTACCACGAAAAGAACGTTAATTTAACATAATTACATTAAAGAACAGTCCCCAGGGGGGTTGGGGAGGGGCAGGGCAGGCAAGTAAAGACCTGCCAAAAATAAAAAGACTGCATAGGTCAGTGGTTGCTTGATTACAATATATACATAACAACATGCATGTGTATATATAAGCACATACATACATGCCCATGCATAATCATATATAAGCCAGCATGCTTTAACACTTAGCTCCAAATTTATACTTTACAAAATGCTCCTTTCATAGGTGTTAAGAGAGCATGAGATCCAGGACTACAAAAGGAAGTGTGCTGGTTTGTTTTTACTTTTCTCATATGACAGGCCAAATATTGCCTTTCTTGACGTTAATATCTGGAAATTTGTTACACGAGTAAGGTAAAGGGAAAAAAAATTAATAAATGGGACTCATTAAAGATATTGCCAGAAAAAACTTACTAGATTTGGCCAGGCCACTGATTTAATCAACATTTTTTCTTATTGAAAGCAAATGTTCAAGTAGAGGGGAGTTGAACTGGCTAACTGGGGAGTTTCAGAAAAGCAGAAACTGAGTCTGTATAAATCTGCACATACCAAATACTAAACGGAAGATAGCTCTGTCTGCGTATTCTGGGGAAAGCAGAAATAACGACAAAAGGCAGAATAAAGCTTGGATGTCTGTGAAATGAGGAAGGAAGCAGCATCTCTCCTTTTCTTTTTCCAGGGTGGCTGCTGGAGGCTGGTGATGCTGCAAGGATGAAGTTGCTGTGAGTCGCTTTTCTCTCTCACCAGCATATTTACTTTTAGAGAAAGTTTCCCCTCCAAGAGCAGATGTACCCTGAGCAGTGGTGAGCAAGGCAGACGTTCCACGCAGGAAGTCAAAGGGCTGCCCAAGGTGCTCAGTGGCTTGGTGGTGGCCAGCTCAGTCTGCTCTGCCTCTGCATCGCATTGCCCGCCCTGGCAAGTCCAAGGGCATTCACATCTAAATTCACTGGCTGAATCCCAGATATGACAGATGCATTTTGGGGACAAAAGGAGAAGCAATTGAGGCAGCACAGGTGGTTTTTCCCTACCAGCCTCAGACAGTGACATGCATGTCCTCCTATGAGAGCTGGTGCCTGGTAGGGAAGTTCTGGTGGCTCCAGCTCCCTGAAAAACACATAGAGCACAAAAGCACATTTATGGACCTAAATTAGGGCTCACAGCTCTGGGGAGATGGGGCAGACAGGCCCATATATCAGCTGGGTGCAAATGCTACAGTCATCTGTGCCTGGAGGGGGGAACCTCTTCTGGCTTTCTGCACCACGGCTGGGAGAAAGGCCCAGGCTACACCAACTTCTCTTTATACATCAGCACAGGAAAGAACAGCAGCATATGAGATAAGATGAGCACTTTCATCTCACTTAAATTCCTTGACCAATAGTCAGCAGAGAAACACTTCATGCCATACGACAGCTGGCATGGCAATGAGTTGAAGCAGATTAAAACGCTAAGCAGAAGAGAAGTGCCACATCCACCAGCAACCCCATACAAGGTGGCTGGCAGAGCTAAATGTTTTCCTTATCCCTCTGTGTGTGCCATCAGCACCTTGAGTCAACTATGCCACCTTGCTATAGACAAAGATTTTGGGTTGTATATGAGAGGCTTAAAAATACCTTTCATCTCCTGAACTAGTTTCTACAGATGCCTCTCCACTTAGCGACAAGCTGAAGCTAATTTTCACACAAGATCTGATGTAATCAAACCCATCTGTGTGGCTACAAGTTAAGGACAGAGAATTTATGGCCCATGTCCTTCTTATCTGACACTGGGAAGCTTTTGTGTGCACTGTCTGTATGTCTGCATTAGTTATATAAATTCGGGTCCAGACACCCAAAGCTGTTTCTTTTTCAAAAACACTTTGAAAAAAAAAACAAACCAGCAAGTTGCTCATTATCATGCTTAGGAAGGAGTTAAGTGATGCCAAGCTGACCCTAGCAGAGATGCAGGCTACTGTACACAATTAGTTGTTCATTAGGCACTGAAGAGGCCTGTCACAGATTTTTAATCATCCGCTGTGTTTTATAAAGGTTCCTCAGCTTGGACCAGCTTTCCCTCACTATAGGTTATTAGGAAAGCAAAATAAGTGAAAGCAGGACTCCTCTGGCTGCGGAGGAGTGCTGTGCTCAACATAACCCCCTCCGCTGTACAGCGCCAGAGGGAGTTGCTAACAGCACTGACAGTTCGTGGAAGTGATTTATGAAGCTTTTCTTCTGTGAAACGTTGGCACCTAGACAAACTATACCCTCACTGCTGCCTGTGTCCACCCCTGGAAATAGAAAACCTGAGAATATTCTATAAACAAACCATTATGTGCAGTGACTCCTCTTAAAAAGCACAATTAGGAACCAAAACAGCTTGATGCACATTCGTTTAATATATGTATCGAGGATTATAATACAGCAGCAGAAGACACCCATCATACTACTTGGTACAAGAGAAGATGAGCAACCATTTGTTTACTTAGATATAAGCCTGAAATTCTCCCCTGCTGAGCATGTATTGCTGAACTAATCCACTCCATACTATCAAACACATTTTTCTTAATGTCACTAATGAACGGTTTCTCTGCTGGTGCGGATGTGGTGGTGACAAACCTCTGTCCGTACAATTTCCCTCGTCACTTTTCCAACAGCAGCACTATGCACAAACTTTGTAGATTACTACGGTGACAAACACAAACTCATTTATCTCCTAACAGAGTTTCTAATGTCCTCATGCAATTACTCATAGATCCCGTGTGTTAATGGTGTCACGAGGTTAATGGGTACTGGTGGGTATTAGTGTTTGCTTAGACACCACCCCAAGGAGCAACCCACCTCCCTGGGTAGCAGACCATTACACTCTGACACTTGAAAGAGTGAAAATAGTAAACTATTTTTAAGTATTCATTTGCTGTGAAGTTTGAAGGATGCATCCAGCTTTGTGGTCAGAGATAACGGCACTAAGGATTTCTGCATTCTAAGAAATCCATTTCCACACATGAACAACTGCAGAGGCAGATGAGGAAAAGTGTCACTAAGCTATTGCAAGGCCGCTCATAATTTGGATGAAAAACAGTAATGGCGTTTAAGGCAGCTTAAGAAGGGGCTAATGTGTCTAACCTACAGATAACTCTATCAAAGCTTTCCAGATCCTGCTATAAGTGTACAATATACTTAATCCAGTGCAAAAGACGTCATCTCTGCGACCTCTGCAGGGGTGTCGCTCTGCTCAGTTGAGCTGTTTTCACTAAGCTGCACCATTAAAATCAGCACTGAATCCACACACATTTCCAGGCACGAGTTATATTCCCCATGGTGGCTGGATCCTGCTTATGTCAAGGATATGGAGAATGATGAAAGTATGAGATGAAGAAGATGAGAGTTAAGTGTGAGTGCCCATGCTTACTCACTTGATGGCTGGGCTGATATAACACCAGCTGACGAGCACTCCTATTGACCATGCTAGTGTGAGATTCCCGAGTGTCTTGTGGCAGTGGTACCAGGCACAGTGGGGTCCTGTTCACCCTTTTGTTAACATGTCCTAGCCCAGCAGCAGAGCTGCCCAGGCTGGACTGTGCGGCCAAAGCTGGACCCTCAATAGCCCAGGCACTGGATGTGAGCTTCATGGCACGGCTGGTTTGGATTAGCATCTATCCATGTCCCTTTGCCAACACAACTCAGAACTGAGCTGGTTTGTTTGTTACAGGGAGAAAAATGCAGGAACAGCGTTACAAAACCTCTCACAAATGAAGCAGAGTGACTCCCCGAGGGCTCTTTCACATCACTTCTAATTCGTGAGTAGTTATTACTGGATGCTCCAGCTAACAAGGCACTGGACAAAATTGGGCAAGAATAAGGCAATACCTGATCTGCAGGACTGGTGACAACTGCTCTTCAAAAAATGTGCTGAAAGGCATCTATAAAAGAGCAATGGTTACTGACTAAAAAAAAAAAAAAAAAAAAAAAGAGAGAGAGAGAAAAGATAGTGATCTTGACGATGCATGAATATCAAATCTCTTCAAACTTTATAGAAAATGAAGTAACACTGCCTTTAAAATATGGAAGGAAGGTATCCTCATGGCACAAAGGAGGACCATAAGGAAATACCTCCTCTGGGGACTTAATTTAGGAAGGCATAGTAACCTTTTTCCTACTGCATGCCAACATTTGTCACCAAAATCAGATATAGAGGCATGTTTGGCCGCAGAGCTACAAGGAAAGAAAAATTAGGAATGGAGGTGGGTGTTTTGGATGACATCCACAGGGGGATACTGTGCTTTCAGGGTGCTGGTTTTGTCAGCTTTGCACCTGTCCTGCCTGGGAAGCTCTGCACACCAGCCTGATTAACATGAGTGAGTTTAATCGGGGCTCAGGAGGTCACTTCCCTGCCAAAAATCTGGGAGGTTTTTATAACCCACCTATGCCATCACAGCAGCTAAATAAACTCTCCCTTCTCTTTCTGGAGTGATGACAACATTTATTTGATCTGTTTGGCACCACAGATTAAATAAGAAGCTGCATACTTTTTGCTTTTCAGTTACATTTTAGGTGAGATGGAGCAAGAGTGAGAAAGAGACAGAAAGAGCAAAGTCAAATAACCAAGGTGTTATGTTAGAAAAAAAAAGGCCTTTTCCTTGGCACAAAGTAAGTGGAAGTAGAGCCAGGAAATTATGATTCTAATACCTACTCTATCATCCTATTCCCTGTGTGGTCTTGGGCAAGTCCTTTAACCTGCCTGCCTAATTTCTTCAACCTGTAAAATGGGGACAACGAACCACAAAGGATTTTGATGAGTACTAACAGATGTTTTAACAGTACATTGAAAAAAAATGTGAGGATCCATGGATGTGCTTTTATTTCTCCCTGGCAGCACACCTGAATGAAACGAATCTGAAATGAAAAAATTGTGTATAAGATGCAAACAACACTCCTCTTTCTGCAATGGGCCTTCTTATTTATTTTAATTGTGTTACAAAAGTATCCTTACTAAGAATTCTTGCTCTAAAGCTGGCTGGGAAATAGGTTGTTGCAACATTTTATCATCAGAAATTTCTGCTGTTTTGACTGGATCTCTTGGATTTGTGGTAGGTATCTGTTTCCTAACTACTGGAATATGACATGAAGGATTAAATTTCTGGAGAAAACACTAGAAAATTTGAAATTTGTTCAAAATTTGCTCATTCAGGATGAAATTCAATCCATCCCCTTCAAAGTAGACATGACTGGAGGCTATGTTCTGTCTCTTTGCATTTCTCTCTTATTTCTACCAGACTTTACAATAAAAGCCCCTACCCAGAGGCCTCATATATGAAAAATAACTGGGGAGTCGTCAGGAAGGCGTGATGAGAACCTTCCCCCCTCTGCTACGTGAGCATTCAATAGCTCCCACTGCAATGAGAGCCATGCAGCAGAAAGTTTAAATAAAGCAGCTTGATAACCTGACATCTAAAAGTATTATCCTTTGCTTAGTCAGTACCGTACTATGGGTCTGACTTGCAAGTCTTTCTGTGAAGAAAGACTGAGAGACACTGAGCTGGGTCAAAAAGTAAGCCCCTTCACTATGTGCCTCTGTCCAGTGTGGAAATCCAACTCATGGTGCCTCTGTTTGAAATTTATGCCTTAAATTTGCTTTCAAATGTCTGCTATGCTAACTTGAGCTTTTGTACAAATCAGCAGATTTAGGGATTTCTTATTGGCTTGAGATACACTGTACAGTCCATTTCCAGCAGCTGAAGAAGGGGTTAGGATTTCTTGCCGTGTGGAAGTCTGGGTGTGACAGTACAAATTTAGGCTAATGAAGCCAAATCACATTCAAATTTCAAACATTTGCCGGCTCCTGGATCAAGTGTTGCTTTAGATAAGTTGCACAAGATGATAGAAGAAAAGTGGGACTTCACTGTCATTCTCAAACAAAGAGCATATTCATTAGGAAAACCACCTCCTCTGAAGGACTTACTCTGGCATATGTTTCCTACAGACAGCAAGGGCTTCAAATCATATCATATGTTACTCATTTACATATCACATTAACTAGTGAAGACAGCAGAAATCTAAAGTTACTTCCTAACCAGCTCAGGATCTCTCTGCAGCTTATTAGTCACCTCTTCCCTCAGAGGACTTGTGCTGCACTGCATGGTTGCAGTTAAGAAGTCACGAGGTGGTGTAGGGTCAGCACTCCAGCTTTTTACACCCAAAGCCTACTTTTTTTTTTTTTTTTTTTAAGCAACAGGTTATTTTATGAAAATCCAGCTACATGAGGAAGAAAGGAGTCTCAGTTTGGGAGAGGCACACATGTGGTGGGTGCACGTGTCAATCAGTGAGGATGGTGCCACTGAGCAAGTGTGATGGTCCTGTTTCATGTCCATGCAGGTGGGCCGGAGGTTGAAAGAGCTCACATTGAGATGCCCCAACAGCACAGGACTGTGAATAACCTGTGGGCAACTGCATCTCACCACTTACCTTGCTAACACTCCGAGGCTGTACAACCTTGACTATCCGGGTGTTGACACTTTCACTGTCATTTAATAACAACAGAGCAGCTCAAAGTGGCCACAAAAACCAATAACAAGCTTGGGGAGGACTTTCAAGGGAGCCCACTGATTCCTTCTCCTTAGAGGTCTCTGGGAGGAATTTAGTTTCTTTGCCCTGTGGAAGAGAGCTGTTACAAGGCAATACTTTAAGCTTTCATGTGGCATAGTGCTTCTTTCATTTAAACCACTTACTTAGAAGTCTTGCTTAAGGCATCTGCTGGTATAACTGACATTCTGCTGGTGCTCCCAAATCTCCAGAATTCATATGCTGTTGTAGCAGTGTAATGAATGTCTTCCCAGACCCAATAAATGTGCATTCACAGTGCCTGAAAGACACGTCCTTTTTGTAGCTTGCCAAGAAAACTTGATTCAAGATCATTGTTTTCTAGAAGTGGCTTTTAGGATATATGTCAATAGCCTTTGTTTAGAACAGTTTAGTTGGACAACCACATACGTGATTGATGCATACTGAAGTAATGTTGGGAGAGCTAAGTAGATCTCCATTTTGGAAGCATTAAGGTAGGTAATTAATCCTGTTAGAGCAAACGGGTTTCATCAGGCAGGTAACTTTCAGGTTCTTCCTTTTTTCAGGATCTCACCATGGAGGGGGAGCTGGTGACTTCACCTGAAGCTCCACACCACAAAATGGGTGGTAGTGTAGCCAGCTGAACTAGCAAGGAGTGACACACAGGTGAAGAATAAAATACCCTGGCAAAGCTTTTCAGGAAAGTTTACACAAATTATGTGCTAAATTATACTTGGTTTAAGGTAACTATTAGCCTCTCATTTTATCAAGCAATTTATCTAAAAGAAAAAAAAAAGTTTCTTATAATATCTGGATATTGAAACTTCGGGGTTTTCAGCAATAATATGTTTTCTGTATTAGGATTTTAAATTAAAACATTTTGCATTGTAGTTTTTCCACTTAGAAAGTGGATTATTGCCACATAAAACAATGAGAGACAAGTATTACCCCTTGTGTTACAGAAGAATCTGAAAAAATACAAAAGAAATGGAAATATGACAACTTTTTTGCACGCATGTGCGCATATCAATGGTTTTCTGGTGTAGGCACATGAGAGCAGAGCTGGGAAGAAAGTGCTGGCATGATTAATTGCATTTTCCTGTTCATGATCATCTGTCTATTTGACATACGTATGGTTAGCATGGCCCTCCTGACTCAGTGTGAGTATTTCACACATATCCACCTCAAATTCTAAGCTATAACTCCTTGCACTGGTTAACTTTGCTGGGGAAATATGTAGGGAAGGGTGACCCAAAGAAAACAAAATGAATAATACCAGAGACTTGCATTTTCACTCAAAACTCCACAAAAACCAGCCAGCTTTCTGAGGCATAGAAAGGCTGAGGGATCACTGTGGCCACCTGACCCTGTTCCCATGTATGTGTGATGATTCCACCGTCAATCCTTTAACTTCTTACCTATATTTTAAACTGTTCTCACACTAAATTTCCCACAAGTTGTTTCAACTGGGATAGAATGAATGAAAACTGAATTAGGTCCAACATCTTGTCTTTTATACTGGTAATATATTTGTAGAAAGGACTATTTAAACCTTTTGTCTTGCACACAATGAAGCACATTGCCCATGCTACACAACCTGCCCATGAATAACCACCCTCTTTCAAAGCTACTTTTGCCCTTCCCTTCAGCATTTTTCTCAGGTTTATATATCTTTTCTCATGACTGCAGGAAGTATTGAAATCACTGTGAGAGGTGGGCTTTTTTGATAATCATTCTGCTCCAGTGCAAAGAAAAAAAAAAAAAACTAACTCCATTAAAAAATAAATAAATAAAATGAAAAAGATTGATTTGGGAATTTTGCCACTTAGTTTTTGGATTCAGATGTAGAGTTCTTCTAAGTTCTTGAAATGTAACCACATGAGATCTTTCCTCTTTCAGGGATTTCAGGTTTCTTGAAACATAGTGGCCTTGTTTTGATACAAGAGCACTCAGACGCATGGATAGTTGTTGCATTATACATTTCTTCTGTTGATCGTATATCTGCGTCAGTTCATTTAGAGAGAGACCCTGTGTCTCCCAGTGGATATTATTCTGACTCTAAGTAATGTTAGCAGTGTTACATTACACCTGATATCAGAATCTGGTCACTGTCTTCAAAATCCACCTTGTTACCAGTTTGGTAGTTCATTTATCAGAGACCAGAGGACAGAAAATTTTGTACTCAGTGTCCCTGGGACCACAGATATGTGTTTTGCCCAAATAGGCATCAAAAAGGTTTTTTTCACATCTCCTTTTACATTTTATTTAGTTTTAATTTAGTTTAAATTAATTTAAAATGAATTTAATAAAAATATTTTTTTATTTCTTAATTTTTTAAAAAGCTCACTCATGGCCTGTTATCAAGAAGTATGTTAGACCCAAAACATAGCTCTTGTTTCATATGCAGTATGGAGAATAATAACTATTTCAAGAATAAAACTGATACTTGAACAAAATTCCGTTATACAATACTCCCTTGTTGGGGAAAGAAAATAAGCCATAACCACGGCCTATCCGCTTACTTTTTCCATTTCTAGCCTCTTTCTGCCTAAGGAACGTTGTCAACATTTTGCAGAGAGAACAAAGTGCCAGAGACAGAAGAAAGAGGAATTTGATGGCTATCTTTCCAGCCATGTGTTTTCTTGTCCAGTTATCCCCATCCGTTTGATTCAGCTTTGTCTGGGAGTTCAATGCCCGCTACCCTAAATATTGCTATTTTTGGTGTGTGCTTTTAGGTACAACTCCCATTTGCCAGGATGCTCAGTATGATGATGGGAATCTTTCCTACCTCTTCCTCAATATACTCGGTCCAGAACCTCACCAGACTCATTTTGCTGTGGCTTTAGTTCATACATACCTTCACTGCAGATGTCTCCCACTTCAGTGCAGTGGCAGCACTAACTCTCTCAAACTTTGCAACTCTTGTCTCATCTTCTCTGAAAAAAGGGATGGCAGATTAGTTTCATAAAAATTCAGTTTCACAGTAATTTCATTTTCAGTTACAGACTGACTTCGACATTCCTTCCCTGTTCCCTTTCCCTTACAGATATAGTGGACGTGCTTGTGGCAAGAACATTTTGCTTCAAGCGGGAAGATGATTTTGGAGACTATTTGAGGAGAGCACAGGGCTTTTACCCCACCATCACAGGAATACCCCACGTGGCTGATAACAGTCAAACAGGTTTGATCAGCAAGCTCTTAGCAAGCCATTTACTAGCCCTACACAGACCACAAGCTATCTGAAGACATTAAAAGGGGATGTGTTGTCAGTGGGTAATGCAAAGTGCACATATATTTTGGAAATGACAAAGAAAAGCACTCATTTTTCTTCAAAATGCATTTCTGCACCTGGTGCACCTTATATTAAGATACACGGGTGCAAAGAGTCTTCCTCTTCTGCGTGATCTGCAGAATGGTTAGAAAACACTGTTATGCTTGTACTAAAGCCTCATCTACTTCCTCACTGAGGGTGCAGCAGTCTCCCAGACATGCAATGCAGGTGCTCCTGCGCTCCCTGCCCTACACCACCCCGTGGAATAGCACCAAGCTAGGGCAAGCTTTCTCTTCCTGGGGATTTGTGGCAAGAGGATGCATTGTCCTCATCTGCTGAGAGGCTTAGGGCGTGGGTCTGCCCAGAAAGCAGCACTCAGGATGGCCAGGCAACTCACTCTGCAAGTCACCAGTTCATCCAGAAAAAAGTCCCACCTGCTTGCAGGCAACTCACAAAGAAAGAAGGAAAAGAGAGAAAACTGCTGAATAAAGTCTTCACCTCAGATGATTTTCCCAACCCCAGCAGTAACCTTCCTCACCCAGAATTTGTTGCCCTTATCAAAAAGTCACCAACCAAGCCGTGGGTAGAGTGCATATGTGAAGGAGCAAAACTCATCCTACAAAGAGGGGACAGGGGAGCACCCTGTGGCCCTGCAGCGGGTGCGTACATCTCTGCAGCACAGACGGGGTCTTTCAAGACAGTCTGATAGGAAAAAGGTCCTCAGATCCCCCACCAGAACTCATCTTACGCCAACCAAGGCAAACACACATAATTAAATTAAGGCACTTTTTTTTTTTTTTTATATCAGTACAATTTATAAAGATAGCACTGTGACAGTTTCTAGGCACAGATAGAGCCTTCATATTTTTCCTGGATGTAGCACATTGTTTTCTCAGCCAGAAAGCTGTGCTAGAAAGACTCTTGGGTATGAAGCAACGCTCCAGGCCATCTTCCTTGGTAACAAGAAGGGGTGGTATCTGCCCTTAAATTGTGTTTCTATCTAATTAAATTCAGCAAGAGTGCCTTCTTTAACCAAAGCCAGTCACATGGAAGCATTTGGAGCAGGAAACGCTGATATCTGATACAAAAGTTCATACCAGCTGTCATGCTTTTTCAAAGTTGATAAAACGTTCAGGCAAGCCATAAGCTGGACTGTTACATTTTGACAGCGTATTTCCTGCATCCAGAGTCTCTGGTTGTAACAGGTCACGTTTTCAGTGCACAGCCAGTTCACTTTGGGTGTAGGCAACTTTATGAGTGAAGTTACACACTGATGTGATGTTACAAACTGAGAGCAAGATGTATCCCTGTTGCTACCTGCAGATGACCATGACACTTGCAAGGCATCGCTGTGGTGGCAGAGTTTGCTGGCAATGGTCTGCATACCTCCTGCCTCAATAGCATAAGGGGTTCTTCTCTTCCCAGACTTTACCCAGCTACAGTGAGCACTTGTCCTGTGCTCCCCAGTGAGGTTGGTTGGTTTTTTTCCCTTGAAGAATATGTGGAAATGAAGAATAAAAATCAAGCCCCAGTCCAGTTTCAGATCTTACCTGCAGCTGCAGGAGTGGGAGGTCTATTGGGAGATAGCAAGTAGAGGAAGAAGGTGGACTAAGGCTGATATGCTGTAAACATAGAACATGTCCAAGGCAGAAGACATAGGTAGATAAAGTGTCTAAAGCACCAATGGTCAAAACAGTTATTTTGAAGTTTCCTCTCCAGATCTGTGGTCTCCTAAAAAAGAAGAGTTTCATTTGCTCCCAGGTAAACAGTTCGGGATCTACATGCAACCTTTGCCTGATCTTGCTATGCTCCATGGGACGGCTGTTGTACTAAGTTATGTTCAGAGTGGCCAAGTTTCGGGCCAATAATGGTGAAGAACTAGAAAAGGATGTTCCACCTTACCAGTGCCTTGGTAGAAGGCTGCTGCCAGCTGAATTGTCCACCCTGTACCACAAGATGATCCTAGGGACTGTGAAGCACCCTCCCAGTGGCACACTGTGGAAAGGCAGCTAAAGTCAGTGGCCATGTGAAAACAGCATCTCTGATCTCAGTGAAGCAGGAGGAGCAGCACTGCAAGGGGACTGGGGGGTGTAGCCCATTTGACCTTAAAGCCCTGAAAGGAATTTCTCCTTCAGGACAATCCCGTGTAGAGTGGGTCAAGCCAATATGGGGCACATGCCTCTGGAAGCTGCCCCTCTCCAGAAGAAGGCAGACCTTCCTCCCAGCTGTGTGGGGAATGGGGTGTCCCCTCACACTCAGAAAGAGAAATATCCGTTTTGCTGGGCATCATCTGGTGCCTGCAGGCAGCTGCCAGCTGAAGTGCTGAGTCTGAGCCTGGACTGGCAGCAGAAATGATCCAGAATGAAGGCAGAATTATTGCTGATGTCATTTATAAATTACCATCTTTGATGTTTAAGAAAACTCGGCACGCTTTAAATTAAATTAATATTTGTTCATGGATTCATAAAATGCAATCATTGTCTATTAGAGATTACAGCAATAACCCCCCAGGGGGTGCAGAAAAATGGGATTTGGCTTTAGCTTTTAATTTAACGGCAAACTGCCATGCCCTTCTTCACAATGAAATAGTAACTAGCTTTACAGAGATAATGTGCTTTTATTAGCACAAAGGGTCTTTGGGTCTTGCAATCATCCTGGCCTTGATATTTACTGAAAATAGAATTACATCATGTAGTGCTTGAAATACAGGCAATTAGGAAATTGTGCTTGATTTCTTTTGCTACAGAGAATGAGCTGACCTGGTTGTGATTTGGGCTGGTCAGTGTTAATGTTATTGGTTGCACTAGGATGGCGTCTCTGTCAGATGCCCTATCTATGTGACCTTATGAGAAGAAAGGGCAGCGAGGGTTATTTTGAGATGACAGGCTTTCTCATAAAGTAAAACTGGATGATCCCAATAAATGTATTTCATTTAATTTATAGCTTCCTACACTTGCCCGACTGAGTTTACTGTGATATCCTTTTGCTGTGGGAGTGCATTTCACAAAATCTAATAACTTCTGCTGAGTCAACAAAGTAATAAAAATATCTCAGGTACACTTTTTATGTGTAATGTTTGTTTAATCTTGCGGACTGACTTAGGCATATTCCTCGTACAATTGTATCCACTAAAAAACTAAGGTCAGGCTGAGAAAAACAAGGACTAGAAGTGGAAAAGAGGACCATCACAGTATTCTTCTTACTCTACTTTGTCTTTTAGTCATTGACTAGCTGGAAGCCACTGGGTTAACCTTAGGAAAAACAAAAAGAACCTCATAAAAACAAAGTCTCAATGATCTTGGATCGAGTTTACACTTAAGTTTAACATCACACACATGCAATTGTTCATCTGTTTCCTTGACTAACTATGAAAACAAGATCAGTGAAGAGAATTTTGTCAAAGACCACAGAAGGACTATAGACCATTGTGTACCAATTGTTAAATATTTGCTTCATTATTACAATGTCCTGGTTTGAGTGAAAACAGAACTAATTCTGTTCAGTGATTTTACTTTTCAGTTCAGTACTTCTAACTAACA
>JAAGNO010004014.1:0-66362 GCA_033439905.1 Ceryle rudis | reverse complement strand
CTATATTATTATTATTATCATCATTCAAGCTGTTCTAGTTTCCTTTTTCTAATCACTAAGTGTCTCTCCCTTATTCCCTTTCTCTTCCCCTCTGTGGAGGGAGGGGGGTTAACAGAGACCGTCTGTTAGGTCTAAGGGGCCGCCCTGACCCTAAACTGTGACATACAATATATGCTTTGGCATATGAGAACAACATAGAATATTCGAGTAGTGACTAAGGCCTGTGGTCTTGAAGTGAAGTACGATTTGACTGGCGAACTGGCTTGGCATTTTGGCCATAGACCAGAGAAGTTTAAGGAGCAACAAAGGAGGGTAAAACTTTCACCCCCCCTCTGAAAAGAGAACAACCTCTGGTGCTTCAAATGAGTGTCTAGAACATCCACCTAACTAACGAGGCACCCAGCAATTTTAAAAGCTGTGACCTTGAGCCTCTCTGGAGCAGCATGAGATCTGCTTAAGCCATGGTTCCAGAGACATTACCTTGGGAATAAACTTTGTATTTTCCATGCTGGCTGGGCTGGACTGATATTCAATAGACTCAGAGGTGAGGAAAGGAAGGTCAGATATTTGAAT
The DNA here is from genome assembly GCA_033439905.1 of Ceryle rudis. Classification (NCBI taxonomy): domain Eukaryota; kingdom Metazoa; phylum Chordata; class Aves; order Coraciiformes; family Cerylidae; genus Ceryle; species Ceryle rudis. The sequence continues at coordinate 65,789 of JAAGNO010004014.1, read as the reverse complement.
TGCTGCAGATCTATTTATTGGCTTTCACTGGAAATGCTTTTGAAAAATATAATCATTTTATGGCACACGTTAAGAAAATAATATAAATGAGACATGTTTTATTGTGAAAACAGATGATTGCATCAGAAAAGGAAAGCTCTTTATGCCTCTTATGCTTTACGTATAGGCACATAGAGTGGGCCTTTGGCTTGAGAATATTTTCTCCTCCCTACTCTAGTGCCAGGGTTAGTTATTGTCCATCTGAGGGGGTTGGAACCTCTTGCACTAAGACCCATATCCAAGAGCCTTATAAAAATGTTGCATTACGTGAGCATATTGCATGCTCACCTAATCTCTTGATCCTAAAAGGCTCCCATTTGTGGAATTTGAAATTCATTAAAATGTCAATACATCCTCATTCTTATCCTTAGCTTTTAAGAAAGAGATGTGTAAGGCAACAATCTGAGTTTCGGGGCTTTTTGCTTTTAAGCATTTTACTGGGATCATGACGAAACATGTCACGCATGTAACCCCTCCATCACATCATCATCAAAGTACTCATTTGGTCTTCTCTAATTTGGATCAAAATTTTAATAAGGAATTTTTACCTATGTAAAGATATACTCTAAGCTCTGCATTTGACTTTTCTCTGTGTTTCAAAAAAAAAAAAAAAGAAAAGAAAAGAAAAGAAAAAATGTGATTCATCTTTTTCTGCTTCTTGCAGTTAATTTGATACAGGGTGTTTTAGAACGTTTCTTTTGTATTTGCATTTTGGCACAAGTACATCATATTGTTACATTGTTCATGGCCTTTCTATTGTCACTGCCAACTCCTTTTGGGAAAAATCAAAGAAAAACTGGAACAAGCCACAGTCATTTGGCTGCCTAATATTTTATTGCTCCCTTCTTTCTTAGCAGTTTCCAGTTCTCAATCTTGTCATTTAGTGCTTCTTGTTTAGTAAATAATTTTACAAACGGATCTGTTTGAGGACATGCATCATACTGCTCTTCATTTTACACCAGTTAAAACACTCTACAAAGCCATGCCGTGACAATATAGTCTAAAAAGAAAAATGAGGTGACTTTCACTGAGCTTTCTTAAAAACAAAGGCTACTCATAATGTAACCATTTTGGGACTCTAGGAATCCTACTGTTGAAGCCTCCTGCCTCTAAAGAAACTCACAAGAAATGAATGTAATTGACTTCACACATCTATTTTCTCCAGGTGGTCTTACCTATGATTATGTCTGGGTGTATTTATGTAAAAACAACCTGTCCTGAGGGAAAGAAATTACTGAATACACAAACGCTCTGAGAACAGAAAGACTGCTGCAAGAGCGTGGGTGGGACATATGGGTGAAAAAGTCTTCAGTGAACTCTTTGTGCTAATCTAATTTATTTCACAAGCATCAGTCAGAAAAACAGTCATCCATAAACCTTGAAGGAGAGTTTCTGCTATGACTTGGATTATGTTGTTTCTCCGTAACGTCCAGCACAGCATAACTGGTTTCCTAAGGAACAGTTAATCGTTGCCTCTGCTCCCTATAATGAAAAGCCAAAACCCACTCAAACGTATTCTGAAGACATAAGGTCTGGTATTTTGGGGGAATAGAAAAAATCCATACAGTGAGAGATACCTCTTCAGAAATTGAGGGTGGAGCCATGCCATATGAGATGTGGTGAGCTTGTGGCAGCCCAAATATTTTGCTCCCTCCCACCATCTGCACCCTTCTTCTGCATCACAGTCCCATGGCAAAAAAAAAAAAAAAGTTAGCTCAGATATTTCTCTGTGTCAGGAAGGCTCTCTGCCTGCCTCCAGCTCCCCAGAGGCTCACAAGAAGTCCAAACACATGGGGTAATTTGGGGATAGCAACCCAGTGGAGAATCAAAAGGCCCTTGCCATCAGGCAGGTGTTACCATAGATCTGCTGGTTTGTGATTCCAAAGAGACAGGAGGGCTACATCAGGCATCTCCAGTGCTTCTTGATGGCAGTTCAAGAGGTGACACAAGCTGGCTTCAGGTGTTAAATAAGACTAAAATGGACACAATTCTGGATGTGAGCAAAGCTCCCTTTTGAATCAAGGTGTTCATGCAGTCTGCATGAACAGTCCCCTAAGGACCTCATTAGGCATTATTCTATTTTATAAGTTATTCAAATACTATCTTTTTTTCAGTTATTCTCCCTAGTGACTGGAAGATACTCTTTGTTTAGGTTTTTTGGTGATTTTTCTTCCTTCTATTTCATTATATGCCTTTATTTAATAATAGAATCATAGAATTATTATTGTTGGAAAGGACCTCTAGGATCATCGAGTCCAACCTTCATCCCAACATCTCCCCCACCCCTAGACTGTAGCCTCAAGTGCTACATCTACTTATTGTTTAAACACCTCCAGGGATGGTGACTCCACCACCTCTCTGGGTAGCCTGTTCCAGTGCCCAACCACTCTCTCAGTGAAGAATTTCTTTCTAGCATACAGTCTAAACCACTCCGATGCAACTTGAGGCCATTTCATCTTGTCCTAAGTACAGATTTAGTTCTAAAGTCTTTTAGTCAGATTCAATGAAGGTTGGCTTTTTCTAATCTTTATTTTACATTGTTGGCCCATCATGATTTCATCTACTCTTCTAGGAGTCATTTCTCCTACAGACAGGGCTGTAGTACAGTGCTCCTCCATGCATCAGAACGAGAGTCCACCCTCACTAAAGGCCCCTGGGGTCGATGGGGATTTCAGCATCCTTCAGATGGGAAAATGGTCCTGACTGGAAGGGTCAGCTTGTGCTGCCTGGTGAGGCATCTGAGCACAGCCCCTCGTGACAGCCGATGTGATACCCACTGCCGTAGTGAATCCCTAGGGATTTTAATCTCTCTGAAAGTTTATATTGCATTTCACCAAACACTTTGTATGGGCCTAATCTCATCCACATTTGGGACAGCACTTCGGCACATGCTTAGCCTGAAGCATGTGCTCAGGGCCATTAAAGTTAATGATGCTTAGGCAGATTGCAAAGTTAATTGTGTGTTAAGGGCCTCTCTGAAGCGATGCTTTCCCATGATTTGCCTGGAAGAAACTCCATAAAATATAGCTGGATTGAACTGCATAGTGTTTTCACTGTGGCATATTTATTTGCCATGAAAACATGAATGGGGAAGTGTAAACCTCTGTACTAAATACTGCTAGAAGAATGATTTATACACAGCATTAAAAAAAAATATTGTCGCAGTAGAATAGATTAGTATAAGCTCTCTGGGGAGACACTATGCTTTCCTTGAGTTTTGCACAGTGCCTGGTATACTATAGATGCCAGAGTTAACAAATAGTTATTAATAATAATAAAATACTTCTACTGACAGAGCAGACGCCAGTTCTTTGTATCAACCCCATGTGTCAGACAGATAAATATGAGACAGATAAATATAAAACTGCTCAAATTAACTCTTTATGAGTTAGTAATTTTTTTAAGATAGGACTGGCTCTACTTTGCATATTTTTCCACCCCTTACTCTATCTCCCTTCAGTTTAAATCCTCTTTTATCAGGCCAGAAGAGCTGTTTGCCTGCATCAAATCAACAAGAGCATCAGCCACTCCTATTTCACTATAGGAATAATGTAAAACAAACCCAAGTGTCAGCAAAGCTGTTGACAATTAATGGCTCTATGGCTTGCATCTGGCATTTTTTTTCACAGTATAGTTCCTAGACCATAATTCCTTAAAGCCAGGAACAGCTTGTTGCATGTTAACTGCTTAGTAAAGCCCAGCTATGAGAGGTACCGAAAGCTCCACCTCTTCAGAAAGGGGTGACATCTAAGAGGGAAAGAGGGCATGTGCTCTTGGACTAATTCTGCCAAATTCAGGTGGAAAAGGCAAATTTTACCAAGTTGCCAACTGCAGTGAAAATGTTGACTGGGTCTTGCAAACACGTGAGGACAAGGCTGGATGTATCAAAACCTGACTACACCGAAAATGCACCAGTACAACATTTGGGATGGAAACATGAAGTGAAAGCAAGCTGACTTGCTCTGAGATGCAAACAACTCCTTTTCTAACTCTTCAGTTTTCTGCTGCCACCTGTTCCCAACACGACCAATGCCTGCACCAGCTCAGCCCTTGGGAAATGCCCACACAAGGCAGCAAAGTAGCAGAAGCACAGCAGGTAGCACAGACACAGTGAGTATGTTCTTGACTTGCTGCCCTGCTGTGTCACCTCAGGCAAGATACGCCATGGCCTCACACCACTACCAAAAGGATGGTAACAAGACTGAAGCTATTGCAAAGCAGAGAAAAACTCAGAGTTAAAAAAAACTGCAGTCCCAGCTGGGCTCTCCTTGTTCCCTTTCTGATTTTAGCACATCCAAAGCACACTGAGTGTTTTCAAGCTACTTTTTTTCACAGCCACAAGGGCTAGAAACTTGCTTTAAAAGAAGAAAAAGTAAAAAAAAAAGAAAAAGAAAAAAGCTAGCTAATCAAAGCACTCTGGAGGCTGAAACAATAAAAATAACAAGTGAAGTTACGAGAGCTGACAATGCAGCCAGTGTCACCATTGTGCCCCTACCACCTCTAGCTGCCTGAAGAGAAGACTGAGCTTGTCAGGCACTCAGCCTTCTCAAGAGCCCAGAAATGCTCACATGTTTTGAGGAAAACAGGGTTATTTTGACAAGAGCTGCCAGAAACTAAAAGGTTCATACATGCGAGTAAGACTGACTCCTCTATTTACAATAAACCGGCCCGGCGGCTCCCAGCCCGGCTCCTAAGGGCTGTCCAGGGCAAAGGCACAAAGAGGTTTTTTTGGAAGCCTCTGTGTTCTCTGTCTGCCTCCAGGCAGCTGTCCTATATTTTCTTGACAGGACCCTCCCAGACGAAGCAAATATCCCTGGCCAGAAGTCAGAGACCCAGTGGTACCTTGGGGACCCATCCCTAATGGTGCACACCCACCCACGCCTTCCCCTCCGCAGCTCCCCGCAGCTCCTTGCCCATTGCTTTTCTCCTAAAAATGGCATGTGGCTGTCCTGCCTGCACTGCTGGCATTGCAAGAGGGAGAGGTTGCAAGAGATCAAGCCCTGCCTGGACATAGCTGCAAGAAAGGGGCAGGGCTCCTTCTCAAGTAGACTTGGCCCATCGTGCTTTGCCTTCTGCCATCTACGTTGGCTTTAAAAGCCATTTCACAAACAAATACATTAGCATGTGGAAAGTTGTCCTTAATAGAGTGTGTAAAGGGTTTTGGCACAGAAAAGGTGTGTGATAAACTGCATTCCAAACCCCAGCCCTGAATTAAATATTTAAGAATGTCTTCCAGTGGGGGAAAGGGGTGAAGAAAAAAAAAGAAAGAAGCAAAAAGAAAAGAACTGAAGCAGCTGGCAAAGGCAGAGATGAATCATGAAACTTTACATGGAGCTGCCAAAGTTTCAAAAACACTCTTAGGTAAAATTTACTAAACCAACCAAGTAATAGGCTCTTATAAATTACAGATGCACATAGACGTTGGTGGACTCCAGAATTAACTCTAAGCCTATTAAAACTTTAAACATTCAATGTGCTTGACTGTCAACAAAGGTCTTAAATAGTGCCGGAGTTTGCAGATCACCAGAGTTTCAAACTTTCCTAACTGAACACCTCAAGGGCTGCACCCCACTGTGCTTTGACGGAATGCAAACCTCAAAAACGTGGAATGTACTTACAAATAAATCACGTCAGGGGAAGTTCCAACAGAGCAGCTGAATCCATGATACATCACAGATTTAAGATCAAGATCCTCCTATGAACATCTAAGATGTTTTGGACATGGTATACTGAGATGTTCAGTGCATCATGAGGTACTTCAGAAAGGAAAAGACTGGGGACTCCTTCCCCCCACCTACTGCTCCTTGTATGGAAAAGGTTTCCAAAAAAAAAAAAAAAAAAAAAAAACACAAAAAAAAAAACCCCACAAAAATCCAAAAACAACAACAAAAAAAAAAACCAGCCCCTGTTTCACCTGAGGTATGGTCTCTGAAGAGAAAGAAATTATTAGAAAACTAACTTCCAAAACACAGGTTTTTACAATGTAAAAATCATGCATCACGTCAATGGACTATCATCTATTCCACTAAGCAAAATTCCAGCCCTAAAGTCAAGGACCATGTCAGAAAGGAAGGAGGTGCACAACAGACCAGATCTGTGTTTTCTAGTGGGTTACAAGCAGAGAGGGTCAGTGCTAATTTACACCAGTTGAGCCACTGGTCACTGGATGTCAGCAACTCTACCAAGCTGGCTCTATCCTAAAGACAGAAAAAACCCCCAGAGAATTAATGCAGATACAGTATTGCCTTTTTTAAGTCCATCCATGCTCTTGTGAAGCAGGAATCCTCCTCCCTTACTGATCTTAGCCTTCAAACTTTTTTTTTTCCATCTGAATTTATTAAAACACTTTATATACTTACAAATTCTTCTTTGGTACATGATACGCTTAAAGCTCAAATAATAAAAGAATGAGGGTGTTTCTGCCCAGAGATCTTTAAATATTGAATGCAAATTTCCTGATAAAAATCCCAAAGAATCACAACATAGTCTAGTATACTATAAATTATGCTAAATCAAATAAATCAGACTATATCATCCCTAGCGGCTCCTACACAGTCTTTAAATATATTACCCACTCCTCATCAGTCCATTCCACTCAATAACCAGCTCTGTTTTCAGTCCCCAGGCCCACTTTAATTTAAACAATATATTAGTCTTTGCAGTATAAAGGAAAAAGAAACTTCAGGAAGAAGGTAGGCCGGCTTACAGATGAATCTCCCATGGCAGCTTACTTGGACGTGTAGGATAGATGACTATTCTGAGAGGTCTGCGTCCCAAATGCAGCCAGGGCAATAAATCCTCCCTGGCCAGCCAGCTGGCGGCTGTGAGCAGGAGCAGTCCCTGCCTCTGCCTCCCCCAGTCCTCACCACCCCTTGTCCCTCTCAAATACAAAGGTTTGCAGCCTCTCCAGCTCCATTCAGAGGGCAGATTTTATGGCAGACCTGGGAAAAGCAAAACCACCCTTGGTGAGTCTCCCAGCCATGGCCATCCTTGCCTGGGAGGTGGACCCATCTGGGTAGAGCCAGAGCCTGGCATCTGCCATCCTCCCCACACAACCCCCAGGGCCACACCAGGGCATGCAGTGGAGAAGATGGACATGAGCATCACCAGCCGCAAGCTGCTCCCAGGAGGCTGGAAGAGGCAGCTGAAGGTAACTGGCCAAAAACTTGTCTCTTTCCTGAGATGTCTTAAAAGTGTGGAGACTAAACCACCCAGCCCCTTCCCAGGGCACAGGCTAGTGTATGGAGTGCCTGAGATACAGCGGTCACAAGCTGAAGGCCCATGGTGCCTCAGCCTTCCCCTGAGAAAGGAGCAAACAGCTCTGTCTCTAGCATTGTAAAACATCTGGTAGGGCTATCAGGAGGGAGACTGTTAAGGATATAGTTTAACAGAGCTGCTGGGATTATTTTTAATTGCATTTATTTTCACAAATCACAATAATAAAGAAAAAGTTGGAGTCCACTCAATTGAGTTAATGCTTTCGGAATTTTATTAATCAACATCTCAGTATTCATAAAAAAATGACACCTTTTAAAACCAGTGGAGAGGAACATTTCCAAATACTTCTAATCAAAAGAAATTATTTTTAAAACTCACATTACATGTATTTTTAAACCAACCCCTCAGGGAGATGGGTGTGAACTCTGAATTATCCCAATTAACTTTAGCGCCAGAGATCAAGTCCAAAAAAATGCAAAGTCAGCTCTAAGTTTTCTGAGTAGGTTGCTAAGGATGCTACAATGCCAGTAAAGCAGAGACTGTGCACAGCTGAGCTTTTTCATGCCCTCTGCCTGGATCTGTCCCGAAGCACCACTAAGAAGAGCTCAGCGAAGAATAAAATGGTGCAGCCTGTGACAACTTCAGTATTGACTCAGGGAAATCTGCCTGGTGAGGAGAAAATGGAAACCAAATTATTTTCATGCCCATAAAAAGATGTTCACTGACCAAGCGACTGCATTCCTTTTGTCTGGGTGCATAGTTAGCATTCGCTTAAGGGCAGTAATTTCAGTGCTGAATTAAGATGCTGTATTTCATGCGCAGGGCTGGGCTGAACAGCAACATTTCCATTGTGAATCTATATGATGGGGGGAGAGCACATTAAAAAGTCAACCACTCTATGGGCCTTGTCCTCTCTACCTCCAAATGCCAGATAATACACCATGTCCTGTATTTACCCTGCAGATTAAAAAAACTAGTAGAAAAATCTAAATTTGCAGCAGCAAAATTGAAGCCCAAGGTCATGATGGGATTTCTTCCAGGGCATACACACAGCCAGTGGGAGACCTAGGAAGCAGCCAAAGTCTTTACCCTTGCTAGTTTCATTTAAGAAGCTGTTTCTTCCCTGTTCTTCCAAAGCTTAAGGGTCACAAAATTGATCAGAGGGCTGCAGCACCTCTCCTATGAAGACAGAGTTGGGGTTGTTCAGCCTGGAAAAGAGGAGGCTCTGGGGGGACCTTATAGCACCTTCCAGTACCTGAGAGGGGACTACGTTTGTTCACACGGGTTTGTAGTGACAGGAGAAGGGGTAATGGCTTGAAGCTAGCAAAGGGCAGATTTAGGTTAGACATGAGGAAAAAGCTCTTTAATGTGAGGGTGATAGATGGCTGGAATAGGTTGCCCAGAGAGGTGGTGGAGGCCCCGTCCCTGGAGACACTGAAGACCAGGCTTGCTGAGGCTCTGAGCAGTCCGACCTAGTTGGAGATGTCCCTGCTTATTGCAGGGGTGTTGAACTAGGTGACCGTTAGAGGTCTCTTCCAACCCAATACATTCTATGATTAACTTCTTTTTGTTCAGTCTCTCTTTCCCTGCTACCTGACTGCTTAGCTCTTTCCCTCAGACATTCAGTGTCCTCATTCCATGCTCCTCTTACAATATTTGCTCACCCCCCCTCTCCCAGCCAAGGGAACTCATCAGAGTTCAACTTGTCCTACTCTGGGAAGGAGGAGCGTCTCTGCCTCTCCTGCTGCCTGAAAGGACAGTGTAAACATTTCATAATAATGAAATGGATGTGAAGGAAAAGATTTGGTGGACCTGCCCCAAGATCTGAGGGTTGCAGTGGGCAGGTCAACTAGGCAGGTAAAAGAACAGCTCTGCTTTGTTGGGTAGGAAGGGAGCACAGATCTGATCACAGTCAAGGGGACTTTTGGTGGACAAGACATAGTTGCGCTCACTGGAGTAACACAAACTCTCAATGAAACAGAATAGGATGCAGAGCCATGACTTGCAGCAGCCCTCAGCAAGGTCCTGCCTCCCAGTGGCACAGATCTCCCTCAGGGAGAGCTGGCTCAGCATGACTGCGTTCTTCTGAGCCACTTCCAGCAGGTCCTACAGAAACCAACCATTTGGCGCACTGACCCAATTTGTCTTGTGAAATCAAGTGGTGAAAGAGAGGAGCTGACAGAGGGGAGTGGTTGTCATCATCCCCATGAGATGCAGAAGCTTTTTTCCAGCTATGAATGAAAGAATAACATTTAGAAAATATTAAGGCTCTTGCTTCAAACACATACTACTGAGCACTATTTATGCTACAAAGGTTTATTTAACCAGGAGACAGTGAGGGTCCAGAAACCAACAAACACTGGGTTTGAAAGTTTTCAGGGGCACTAAGTAAAATTCGGAATAATGGTCTAGGAAGGCTAAGTGTTGTGGTGCTCACAGAAGGCCATTGTGAGCAGAAATGTTCATGTGAACAAATGTTACTGGGAGATGCTCAAGTTTTAATGTTGCACAAAGGTTAGTGTAAGAGTCACACGGTTATCTAGAGAAAAAGGCAAGGCTTTAAGCACAAGCCCCTGTTCTTCAAAGCAAGTTTTCCCATGACAGGCAAGACTTGGTGCGGTGCTGTCTGCAACGGCAGCCAAGTAGCCCATGATCCTTAAAGGGACAGAGTTCTGGCAACCATATTGAGCCAGTTCTCAAAACCACTTCGCAAAGGGAGCTTCCAGTTGGAGTGAATGGGAACCTACTCGCTTGGCAGCTGATGCTGCTCAAGTAAGTGTCTGAGAGTAAGGAATTCAATAATTCAAAAGTTATTGGATCTTAACCAAATCCCCTTGACTCATCTCTCAAATTATTCAGCAGACTGCAATATTTACAGTACATTGTTTTAAGAAAATTATGCAAACTATATGTCTTTGTCAGATAAATTATTCACAGGGAGTAACATGACTCTGCCATCGTTCATAAATACAGCTCCCGACCCAGTTATTTCTCCTGTTGTCTAACTACTGTTGCAATTAGCTCAGGCTTTTGAGAAGCTCTAGGCTTCAGCAAAAATAATGTAGCCATTTCAGTCGATTTAGCTCTGCAGTGCCACAGCCCATTTGCCACTGAGTCTCAGAGTGCTTTACAAAGAGGATTAGGACTGTTACCTTAAGGCTATGCATTAGGCAGCAGAGCCATGGCAAAGGTGGTGTCCTATCCAAAGATGAAGAGTGGCCAGTGGCGGAGCCAGGAGCACAATCCTAGTCAAAGATGCTCAGTTCTGTACTGAATTCTATATTTGTCTGGCAGCTCTGTCCCTTTGGCAAACACCAATTTGTGTTTCCAGGTGCCTGAGCTGCTATTAAGCTGCTGGGTTGGGACTAGAGTCTCACAAGAGGATGCTTAAGGATCCCAGCACCCATCAATACTGAAGTTCATGATGCTCTGGTGAACCCAGGGAGCCCATTTGAAGACATTCAGGTCAGAGAGATGCACAGAGCCTGAATCCAGGAGGCACTATACGTGAAGATGCTTTCATGGTGACAAGCAGACAGATGGCATTTGGAAAAAGATGACCAGCTCTATCAAGCTTTCCTTGGAGTATTCAAGATTTAGACTACAGCCAAAAAGAGTAACATTAAAGTTAGAAGAAAAACCACAGGAAACAGGGTGTTAATGGCTAAAACACAGGTCTTAACAAATAGAGGAAGGAGAAGCAAGGAAGCAGAGGGACAGCAGAAGAAGCTGTGAGTCTTTGCAGAATGGGCAAAATGCAGCCAAACCTTTAAGAGTTTCATTTATGTACATTATTGAAAGAATGTAACTCAGAAAAATGGAATTTTCCCTCCAGAGGGGAGAAGTCTCTGGAGAGATGGTTGATCCCAAATGTTTTTACTGTGCTTGATACAAGGTTTTGGCAGGTACCACTAGACAAATAGAGCATACATTTGTGCTCATCTGACAAAGGAGAGGACACCCTTCTCTTTGGGGATTTGAAGTCCAATGGCTTTGATGATTTGAATGAATGCATTATGCTTTTCATGGTGTAAAGTATGAAAAGGATTACCCAAACAAAAGTTTTTATCAGAAGGAAAATAGCAGGGTAGAGGCTTTGCACAAGACTGAAAAAAACACCAGAGTGTTGGCCTAAAACTGAAAAATTAAAAATACACTTTATGCGTAATAGAAATAACATTCCTAGGAGAAAAATGAACACAGCAAAATAGCCAGAGAGGTACCAGGACTAAGACACTCACACTCTAGATATGCCAGCAGAGATGAGTTCAAAAAGGACAAGCACACTCCAAAATACTGTATGAGAAAAGGAAATTTATCCTTAATCCATCTACTTGACCTGAGAGCCTGAAAGTCTGTCAGTGCAACTAGGACCATGAGATGCTGGCTGCATTAAGAGGTTTGAGGTAGTTAATCAGAGAATTGTATTGAAGAAGTTCAGCTCTGAGCTGCTAAGACAGGAAGTAAAAAACTGAGAATCACAGAAAATTAAGGGTTGGAAGGGACCTCTGGAGATCATGAAGTCCAACCCCCTCTGACAGAGCAGGATCACCCAGGGCAGGTCACACAGGAACGCATCCAAGCAGGTTTTAAATATCTTCAGAGAAGGGGACTCCATAACCCCTCTGGGCATCCTGTTCCAGGCTCTGTCACCCTCACCATGAAGAAGTTTTCCCTTAAATTTTTTTTGAATCTCCTATGCTCCGGTTTGCACACATTGCCCCTTGTCCTATCCATTGGGCATCACTGAGAAGCCCCTTGACTCTTCCATGAGGGGTATTGGTAGGGTCCTCCTAAAAGCATGAGGTTATGTCTCAGAGATGCTCATAAAAGTGTCAGTGTGTTGTAGCAAAGAAGCAGCTTTTGTCAAAAGGTTTCATGTCTTCATCTACTGGAGGCTTGTAATAGCTGGAAAGGGCATTCCACCACCTACTACCACTGCTGAAAGGACCATGACAACTTGCCCTGGGAACAATGGAGGGTTTTTTTCTTCTTAAGAGAGAGTATTTGTATATCAAATAAAAACCTAGATCATATCAGAATCACAGCTGCAAGAGGAATAGTCTGAAATGAAACAGTGCAAAGACCAGAGGTGGGTGACATTGCAGTGGCCTCCAGTGACTGGAACAGCTCCCTCCTCCTGCATGGGTTACAGTACAGGCCCAGGTGAGACAAAGAAAGAGAGAGATATCATAGAATAGAGTCATAGAATCATTCAGGTTGGAAAAGACCCCTCGGATCATCAAGTCAAGCCATTAACCCTACTCTACACAATCCACCCCTAGGCCATGTCACTCCACACCACATCTAAACGATTCTTAAACACATCCAGGGATGAGGACTCAACCACCTCCTGGGCAGCCCGTTCCAGTGTCTGACTACTCCTGCTGTGAAAAACTTCTCCCTAATGTCCAGTCTAAACCTGCCCTGCTGCGCCTTGAACCCACTCCCCCTTGTTCTATTGCTAATTACCTGTGAGAAGAGACCAGCACCAACCTCTCTACAATGTCCTTTCAGGTACTTGTAGAGAGTGATGAGGTCTCCCCTCAGCCTCCTCTTCCTCAAATTGTCCCAGCTCCTACAATCGCTCTTCATAAGATTCACTGTCCAGGCCCTTCACCAGCTTCGTTGCCTCCTCTGCACCCGCTCCAGCACCTCCATATGTCTCTTGTACTGAGGTGCCCAAAACTGGACACAATACTCAAGATATTCACGTTACAAGGAAAATTGCCCTTTCCTCCCCAGTAAGGCAGGGAGAGGAGATCAGCCAGGCATCTTTGGGATGCTCTTTTCTTACACATTTTTACAGGGACATGGGACTTGCCCAGCTTTTACACCTCACACCCCAGCCCTGGGAACTGACCCACTCCAAGCTCTGCACTTGCAGATTTCACCTCCTGACAGAGTTTGCAGTGAGTTGAGTGCCTCCTCATAGAGCTCAGCAACCCTCTCATTCACAAAGAGAGGATTAGCAGAAGACAGCACCACTAAACAAGGCTCTGCTCTGGGCTCTACTTGTGCTAAACGTGGCACTCGCTCTTCTCGCCACAGGCTGCACTATCAGCCTGGAGTTTTAAACAGATTGAGGTGAAGTCCCAGACACACAGCTGCAGGATCCCTCTATACCAGCGTAATGGACCAGTGAGTGAAGCTATCAATGTAATAAAGCACTTATTGGCAAAGGAGGGAGAGAGGTAATCAGATGTATATTTTAATACTTTAGTACTTTTAAACTATGAAATAACAAGATGGACATATGGGCTGCCAGATGCAGACATATTTGTTTAAAGAAATGAGAAATTGAGGTTGCCTATGTTATTAGAAAGTGAGCTCAGAAGTATCGGGGACTTGCTGGTGCATGAAACAATATTTAAGGAGAAGTCAAATGTAAAATACAGTGAGGCATGCTGAAAGCTGCTGCCATGTAGTGGAAGTGATGCTGTAGGTACTCATCCATACAGGAAACCAGAGGTGGTTCTGCAGGTGTGTGAAATAACCATCCCAAGCACCTTATCCAGATCTTAGGCAGCAGGAAGATGAGGAATTCGCTCTCTCAAACTTTGTGGCCTCAAGGGTTTTTTGACCAAACATAGAAATTCCCAACTGAATTATAGGAAACTTCTGTTACTGCACAGTCCATGCACCTGCTTCTGGGGTTGACTTGCTTCTCTCTGTTCTTCTCAAAGGGAAGTCTCCAATGTATTCAAAAGGTTGAGAAAAGATGATGGTCAGAGACTGCACAGCTGTTTCCTCATGCAGATATCCCACTGTCTGTTTTCCTTTACACAAACAGTGATGCAGAAGAGAAACAGGAGCCCTGGAGGGTAATGCTGGTTTCATATAGGTGATCTGAAACCATAGGTGAGGATGAGCTTTTTGGGTTGAAATAGTAGAGATGTTTATTTCCTGTTTTGGTTTTGTTTTTTTTTTTTCCTTTTGTTTTGTTTTTTTGTTTGTTTGGGTTTTTGGGATTGAGTGGTTTTTTTTTTTTTTTTGGAGGGCAATTTGTACTTCACCCAAACCTGAAGTAGGCAGGAGTGTTGTGTTGTGTGTTCCCATCTCTGTGGAGTCTCTAGTGAGACCAAACCTGAGTATTGTGTCCAGTTCTGGACTCCTCAGTTCAAGAGAGACAGGGAAACAGTAGAGAGTCAAACAGAGGCTATGAGGATGATGAAGGGACTGGAACATCTCTTTGATGAGGAAAGGCTGAGAGCCCTAGGGCTGTTTAGCCTGGAGAAGAGAAGCCGGAGAGGGGATCTTTTTAATTTTTACAAATATTTGAAGGGTGAGTGTCAAGCAGAAGGGACCAGTCTCTTTTCAGGGGTGCCCTGTGATAGGACAAGAGGTAATGGTCACAAACAGGAACATTGGAAGTGCCACCCCAACATGAGGAAAAACATCTTCACTGTGAGAGTGACAGAGCTTGGCCCAGGCTGCCCAGAGAGGTTGTGGAGTCTCCTTCTCTGAAGACTTTCCAAACCCACCTGGATCTGCTCCCATGTGGCCTGCCCTGGGTGTTCCTGCTCTGGCAGAGGGGGTTGGACTTCATGATCTCCAGAGGTCCCTTCCAGCCCCTGACATTCTATGATTCTGTGGAGTCATGAGTGGGCACAGATGTTAAACCTTTCCCTTTCCCTTCCTCTCCATATCCTTACTTGCCCAGTCAGAGAAAACAAGAGGATAATTTGCAGAAGGAAAGATGCATTTTCCCTGCCTTTGTTTGGATATAATAGCACATTTCTCTTTTATCCTTTGAAATACAGATTAGTTCAATGGAGTCCATGGAGACTCAGAACCAGAAAATACCAACCCCTGATGACGGCTGATGGTCTGTGTTTTGTGTGTGACCATTTTTGCTGGGCTCTAGCACATGTTGACACTTCATGTGCGGACAAAGGCAGCAAGACCTCTCTCCACAAGTGGATAACAGTTTTGTTCCTGTAAGAGATGCCATTTAAAGCAATGTTAAAGACAACTTTCTGGTAGCTGTTTTGTGTGTGTATAAAAAAATATAACAAACCAAATAGAATTCTTGGTGTCCAGCACAAAGTTACTGGATCTCAGACTTGCTGGCATTCACTTTTGGACTGAAGAGGGAAATATCTCTGTAAAGTTTCCATTGATCTATAAAGCAGAAACATCTGCTGGAAGTGTTGTCCCAGGCCGTCTCTGACTGCAGTCAGCAGGAGGCGAGCCTGTGGTTAATAAGCTTTCTCTCTCCCGTCCACAGTAGATGTCATTGCAACGAGTACAAAGCACAATGAGAAAGTTTACAGGATACCGGGTTAACTCAGCCAGAAAATACAAAACACAAACATGGAAAAAAAGCATCACCAAGAAGACTGTCAACAGCTTTCAGTTTAGTGATGTACTCTTGCCAAAGCAAAAACAGGACCACTGGACCAACTATCCCTAACCACACCTGGGACTTGCCTCCATTAAAAATGCCATAAGGACCATTTTAAAGCTCTCTTCTACAGTCCTGTATAAAAGTGCTTACAAGGCTGGGGTTTAATCGGTAAAAGGCTCTCCTCTCTGGCAGGATTTTCAGAGCATTGAATTCAATTTACAGTGTAGTTTATACCATATACCCACACTGAGATTTTTAATTTCCTTAGTGATGCTAATTGGTACACACTTCCAGTGTGGCCAACAGCATCCCACAGGTACCAGAGGAGTGGAAACTCCCCAGCACAAAGATAAGCCCGCTGGCAGCAATATTAAAAATGTCTAGCAAAAGTTTGTGCTCCCTTGGGTAAAGTTTGCATTCCCCCAAGGCTGATTTTCACAACAAGATTGCTGGTCGTTTCCATGTGCAGGAAACTTTGAAGGGAAACCTCCCTGGTGAGGTTGATGCCACTTCCCCACTGCAGCCATCAGCTCCATGACATTGGGCTCCTTCTCCATGACAACAGGTCCTCCACTGCATCCACCTCATCCCCTGCTGCAGCTTCCTGCACCCTGCACCAGTGAGCACCTACTGCTTCCTTCCCCCTGCCTTTGGGAAAACAGCAGGGGAAAGAGAGGGTCAGTTATGCACACCTGCAGCAGTCAACAAGCCCCAGACTGGCTCGTGAGAAAGGATTTCTTTGTGCACAGGAGGGACTGGCTGGTACAGCCCTCTGGCTGGTGCATCCTCTTGTCTGTCAGGCTGAGGTGGGTGCTCAGTGCTCAGGCAGGGCTCAGTTTGGAGGAGCACCCCAAAGCAAGCACCCCAGCAAGGTCCATCTGTGTCATGGCAGTGCTGCTGCCCGCAGGGGCTGCTGGGACCTCCTAAGGCTCTGCCACCCCATGTGCCCCGACACCTCTAGGTTCTTATCAGCCTCTGGACAGGTGTCCAGCAAATGTCACTGCTACAGACATAGTGCTTCTGTGAGACTTAGCATCATTTCCCTTCTCCCAGGGAACCAGAAGTTAGCTGGTACAGAGAACAGCCTTTTTAATAGCAGGAGCAATAAGACTCTTCTTATTATGCTGTGCTGGTTATAGCATGTCACTCTGTCATCACCCTATCATTGCTCTGCTGTGCACACCATTTAGTATAACTTTAATGGTGTTACACTTACCAAGGTTATAATTACACATTATTGTGTGGCTTTCCTAGGCTGAAAAAGGACTAAACGTACAATTACACAGCTCATAAATAGAAGGATGCCGTACTAATGCATAAGTGCACATGCCCACATAAAACCTCTCATTTTGGTTGCAAATGGATTATAGAGATTTTACAAGGATGCTATTCTGACCGTGGGAATTGTTAGCTCCACCTCTTGGTGAAAACCTCCAACTGCACAGGACTTTTCCCAGCCATGCCTCTCCTTCCAGGAGTGAGGACTATGGGTTCCTGCAAAGCCAGTAGAAAAGCATCATGAAAAAAAAAAGGATCTGACGGTTGTTATTGTTACCACCGTGGTTCCAAATATTTTAAGATAAATATCTGAACCTACATGTGCCTCTTTAAGTTATTTTAGGATTTAGAAACGCATACTGACCTCTAATAGTCAAAGACATAGTTAAATGAAAAAGCATGTGTGCAAAACTCAGTGACCCCTCAAAACTTTAGCGTTAGCACTGAAGAGAAAAACATATGGCAAATACAAATGCTTAGACAACTATTGATGCTAAGATTAACTGTCGCTGTGACAAAATGAGACCTAAGTGCTTTATTTCAAAAGCACCCCTCATTTGAGTCATAAATACTAATCAAAGGGGATCGAAGGGCAAACTAATCTCATCTCTGATCCCCAGAGGGTTTCTGAGAGCAACACACTGCATGTTGTTGATGTGAAAAGTCACGATGCAACTACTGACTACCAAGAGAATCTCCCACAGATTCAAAGATTTTTAACACTCAAGAAGTTTGGTAAAAATAAAAGCATACTGAATGGTAGTGATCTTTCTTAGCCACTCCCTTGTCTAACAGTATTCAGTTGAGGCCATCCCCATCTGAGGTTTCATGACCGCACAAAACATTTTTCCTCAAACTGCCTTGCCAAGAAAACCGCATACATCCCACCATATGTGTTCAAAAGTGTCCTTGCTGTTGTGGGGCCACCAGCAGCACTGTCTGGGAAGGCTTTGGTGATCAGTTCCAGGGGAGCTGTGCTGCAGTCATGGAGGATGAGCTGGTGTGAGGAGAAAGGACAAAGCCTGCAGGCCCAGGGGCAGAGGGGCTCAGAGTCACCCAGTGCCCCTGTTCTGAAGGACAGCATCAAGATTTCCAGCAAAGCCATTTCACTTAGGTCTTTCCATGAAAAGCCCCAGGGAAGGCCAGGTGGAGGTACCTGGGCAACAGTCTCAAATGACAATGCCAGTCATCCTATAGCTGCATGTCTAACACATACATGTTTTGTAGGACTCAGGTAGATGGTCAAAGTTTGTTGGTTTTCAAGTGACCACGTTGGTCAAACATCAAGCTCTCTGTCCACATGCATGGATTCAGTCCATCGCATAAGAAGAGTGATATAACATCTTCAGTCTCATTTATGGAAGAAAGACCAAAGAGAGAAGAGACTGAAGAATAAAAGGAAAGAAAGTGAGGAAGCAAGTGAGAAAGAAAGTGAGAAAGCAAGAAAGCAAGCAAGAAGGAAGATTATCCTAATAATTCCTTTTAATTTTCAATTTTAATTGTGCAGTACAGGCAAGTAGAAATGAATGACTGATGTTTTTGGAAATGTATAAAACATGAGAAGTATGTACTTCTCTTAGAGTAGCTTTTAAATTACTTACATCACACTGCACTCAGAGTTGCTTATTGTGGTGTACAGAGACCTGGGATCTACAAGGGGCATGAGTTTTATCAATGAGAAGAGGACACTACAACCTTTTCCTTCCTTTTTCTCACATAAAAAAAAAAGAGAAAAGTGTCTCTTAGCAAAGATTTCCCTGTGTTTTCTAGTACCATATCCCTGTACGTATTACTCCACGAGGGAGATTCCCGTATCTTACACTTTCTACTTGTCTACAGTAATTTCATCTGTCTCCCTCTTGGTTCCAGCAACAAAAGTATCTCAATCTGTAGTCTCACACAGGCAGAATTAACAAGAATATACATGTATATACTGGGTCATGTAAATCCTGATCATGGATATGGATAGGAATGTACACATGCATAGATATGGTCAACTTCTACCTCCCTTATTCACTGGGAAGTCCAACTGGAAGTACTTAACAGAGGGATATGAAGAAAGAAGGCAGGATGTGGGTCTGGAACTTGGAGGTAGAAGAAAATTTCAGTTCTGAGGGTCAAACAAGTTTGTGATGCCTTTTGTACCATAGCAGCAGCTTAAGTCAACAGCTCATGGAATGCTTTTTCAATTCTAAGTGCTTTAAAATGAGACTGACGCCTGATTTTTTTAAAGGAGTTTGAAGATTTCTCAAAACCAATCCCCAGGTAAAATGCAGGGCAATCAATATCAACTCTCATTTTCTAAAATCCCACATTTTTGCTATGTCGGCTTTTGGCGATATAATCGTGTGTGAAGTTTCAGCTGGAAGTGTGCACGCTCACAACTTACCCACCTTCCTGCACAGGGTAAATTGACAGGAGAAAATGGAAGAAATTTCACAGTAATTTTTTGCCACATGAATTAATTCTTTGCCAGGGAAAATAATGGAAAAATACACATGCATTGGAGGGCCTCGTGCCCTGGCTAGCTATTAGCTGACAGTGATGAAAATTCCCTGCGAGCCCTCACACCTCCATTTTCTGCTACAATGGGATAGATTTCTAGTGGAAAAGGGACATCTCAGAGGGGACGCAGGAGAACTTCAGTCAAGAGAGGCCTTGAGACCACACTGGTGGTGTCCACTCCAGCAGAAATGTAGGGAAGTAGGTAGGGCAAAATAAGCTGAGTAAGGTCCTCTCAGATTTTTAGAGATTGGAGCAGGTAGAAATAGGTAGAAAGCAGTCTCCTCGGTCTGAAGGCGAAGGAGAAACAAGAAGCAAGTCCCTGAGGGGAGGCACAGGACAGCATTCAGAAGTGAGAAGTGGGAAAGAACTCGTTAAAACCAAACAACAAGCAACAGGGTCACTTGCAGTAATGGATGCACATATATGCCAATAAGATCTGTAGTAATTCACAATGTTACAGGACAGTCAGAGGACTGTGTTTCTTCCCAAGGGTTCAAAAATTAACTATTCAGTAAGACACACCAATGGCATTGCTCTATCAGCCAGAAGAAAACAACACAAAAGCACTGGAGGAAAGAGGACCGCTAAGCTCACGTCCCCACTCCACCATGCAATACAGCTCCTTAGAAGGTCTAGAGAGTCACAGCACATTCATTTCAGCACTTTCCAAGCAAAGAGGAAGAGTAGGCCGTCCAAGCCCTGTCAGCATTACAGAAGAAATAGCCAAACCTGCTGAACGGTGTTTACTAGTGGTTATGAGTCTCTAACAAAAATGGACGCATCAGCAGATCCTTTAACCTAAATCAACGAAACGAAGTACTTGAGAGAAGCACTGTCCTATCCGCAGTGGACGACATCTTTCCAAAATGAATGCCCAAGTTCTTTTCCCCTTTTAGATGCCGCAAATGATTTTTGGCAGATGCTCCTACACCCAGATGGCGCCAAGTTAACTACTTTTATTATGCCTTTTTGGATGGTAATCTCTCCGCAGACTTCCTTTTGGCATCGCTACCGCACCCAATATATTCCAAAGGAAATGACAAGGCTACTGCAGCACCTGGAAAGGGATAGTTGCTTGTACAGACAAAGTCCTGGGATATTGCCATTAAGAAGAGAAACATGATAAAAGCCGGTCTAGATTTCCAGAGATGCTTGGTATTCGGGTCTAAAACACAATAAACATTGGGCTACATCAAAACTAGCTGAACTGTTGTGACAACATGCACGGAAACCAGGCATAAGGGCAGGCTGAACAAAGGTAAATCGGCCTAAGAAAGTAATAAACTAATACAAACTCCTGAATCTCTGTCAAAGTGAAAGGAATGCTCGGTTATGAATGGCAAATATATATTTGGAATGAGCTCCTGGAAAATGAAAGCACCTGATATCTGAACATAACATGAGAATATGTTTTCAGCCGAGTGGAAGCCCTACCTGAAGCACTCCAGTGCTCTCTTCCCATCACCACTTGCAGCCTCCTGCTATAACTGTTGCAGATTATGGAATTAGTGCAGCCTGCTCAGACCGGCCAGGCTGCTATGCACTGCCCCTGGACATTTGCTGAGGCTATAAATCACTCTCTGCAGACTGAGGAGTGTCTCGTTGTAAAAGAAGCATGTGAAAAATGTATAAAAAAAAAAGCTCTTCCAGAGAGTCATTTCAACTTTTGACTGACCACAAACCACTTGTACCCCTGATAAATAGGAAAGACTTGGATCGTGTGCCAGTGACTTGTCAAGCCCTACTTAGGGCTTAATTAAGTACAATCCGCAGACATAATACAATATTGTGCCTGGCACAGCCTTGGTAGTTGGTGGTACCCTGTCTAGATACCTTGCGAATGTGACAGATGTATGAACATTGCAAATGGCTGAGGAAATTAAAGCTTTATGAGGGAGGTCTGCAAGCCTTAAAACCAATGTCTGATTTATAATTATAACACATCTGACTGGCTACTACCAAAAATGTGGAGCTGAAACATCAGAGTGTGGAAAAAGTGACTGCCTTAAGTACATTAGAAACATACCAATAATAACTGGACTCTCATTCCAGAAAGAGGCAGCATTTCATAGCCAGCATGGATATCCCAGCAAAAAATATCCCTATGCTACTTCATTAGTGAGAAATGTGAATAAGCCAAGAGGTCTGTTCAGTGGTCTGCCACTGGTAGAAGACATCCTCCTTATTCCAGCTATGCCTGGATGTAGTTGCCTGTAAAAGCCAAGGACTACCACAGTGTCCTGCCAACGGCTAAGATACTTGCCTCACTCCTGCAAGTTAGGCACACCAGGTCCTCACATGCAACCTCCTGACCCAGGGACTCTGATGCATTATGACAGTAGTGTTCAAGCATGAAGTGGAGCAACACAATTCTTTTGTTTAGGTTATTATCCTTAACATAATGACTTCAAAACTGGAATGCCCTTACTCAGATGTTTTAAGGCTTAAGCTTTCCAGCAATGCATCTGACATTTTCTCTCCTCCTTTCCTCTCCTGGAATTCTTGCTTTCAGCAACCACATCCCTGGTTTTTGACTCCTGGAAAAAGTTCTCCTTTCTCATGGTGTCTCGCTCGATCATTAATGTTGACATGCCAAAAGCATCCCACCGAGATCTTCTTGGCTTTTTTGTCATCCCACTTCACCACATCTGGTATTTTATATAGCTATCTATAATATTACAATTTTTGTGCCAGTAGCTTGTCCTCTTCATATACGGACCATATCTCTCACAGATTTCTCCCCAAATGGGTGCCTTCTCTGCTACATTAGTGCCTCCAGCCCCAAACAACCCAGCTGCCTGAAAGCTCTATGATTTTCAGAAAACATCAATCACCGAGTCCAAAAAATATCTGTCAACCTCATATATAACAATATTCATGACCAGAAAGTAACACATTCATAACTTGTGATTGAAGACCAATGAAAATGACACAAGAAACTTTCCTTTTCCCGGTGCTGTTGCAGCTTAAGTAGCATCCAGATACCTGCTAATGACTGATGCCCACAGAAATAGGAATTGATGCTCTTTGTCAATGAATTATCACGATTACTATGTATTTATGTTAAAGTGAGCTTCTATTTGTAGACCTTAAAGTGATACTATACACTGTTCCCTTAAAATTCAGGGCAAAACCCCAACAATCCCCATGTTTCAGATTTTATGTCATCCTTTGCTGAGATAAAAAAATTGCTTTGAAAGACTGATGAAAACTACAAGACAGGGATAAAAGAACCCCCATCAAGGGGTCATACCCATCTTTCACCATATCCAACAATAATACAAATATCTTAATCTATAGAAGGCAACTGAATACGACCATAACTGTCTGCTCATATTCATGATAAGATAAAAAATAACATTTATTGACTACTTAATGTTCACATTCATTCTACCGAAATTTTGCTCACAGATAGTCTCATTACATCTGTGTCTTTCCTGCCAGTATTTTCTGACCCTGTAATTTCAGTTCAGCCTGCTAGAGCTAGGTTGAACCAAGGTGCCAGTAAGAGCTACACAAAGCTACTTTACTACTTTTACTATGTTCCTACCCTTTCTATAGCAGTTATTATATAATATCTTCTATATTATCTCACACTATGTGTTGTCCTAACAGAAAAAAAAAAAAAAAAAAAAACAACCAAAAAACATTAAGAGGTCAGTCTACAACCACCGGAATGATAGGTCTATGGTTTGAGATACCTTACAGTGAAAGTGATCTATTTTTTTCCCCATTGTCAGTGTTAAAAGCAAAATCAGGTAAGTTTTATGGCCAAATGTCAAAATCAAACAAAACAAAACACCACCCCAAACAGAAAGAACCCCTGAACCCCAAACCCTCAAAGCAGGCAGATAATAAGCCTTACGATTGAATTATCATCAAAAAGTCACAAACAGAAAGAAAAACTTCACCAAATGTTTGAAAAATCAGCAGACAGCGTGTTCCCAGCCTTTGTCAGGAATTGCTCAACACTAGAGCTAGTCAAGCTCTGGAAGGCAAAAGTCTTTGTCTCCAGGTATGTACCTGCATTTTGAGATGTCTAAAAAGTGGTGTCCAACTTATACCTGGGCTTTTCTAGCAACCAGGAAATAGGTCTTTCCTTACCTGTCTCTCAGAAGAAGGAAGTAGATTCTTCTCACAGGTCTTGGGCAGTCTCCTCTATCTGTGAAGTCAGGTCTGCTTGCAGCATAGGGTTGGACCAGATGACCTCCAAACATCTATTCCAGTTTATGTTTTTCTATGCTTTGATGATTCAAATCACTCACTAAATAAAAAATGAAATATTCTGCCAATGAAAGGGTTTTGGCAGGTTTCTCCTGGGATAAACTGCACCTCTGCTTTCACCACGTTGAGTTAATGACACAACAGCTATTGATGGTGCCTGTGTTCCCTACAGAAAATCTTAATCTGTTTATGCAAAAAGTGCTGTTCCCATCCTTTTAGCATCTGTGTGGTACTTGGACAGGTTTCATCATTAGAACTGTGATAAATACCTGTGCTTGCTTTACCAAAACCTTAAATTAAGTCTTACATTGTAAGGATATGCTTATTCCTACATTCCCCTGCATACTGCTTCCTTGTTTCACAGGTGGAGAACTAAGGCACAAAGGAAGCCTGCGGAGAGGTCAGCAGGTGAACCTTTCCTCCTGAATCTCAGTCCATTGTTTTCAACACAAGTCCATCATTTGGTCCTTGTTACACACTCTACGGGCAACTTATTTCAGGATGTAAGAGTTTCTTCCCATAGATCTAACAGCTGATCTAAAGTATTCAATGGCAAAAACATGCTGCCATCCAAACTACTCCTAATGCACAGCTTAGTTCATGGATTTTCTCATAGCACATTTTGAAATAGGACACAACTGTACACATTTACTTCAGTTGCTGCTTTATACAGACACCCCTGTGAAGCCAGAACATCATTTTCATTATAGACCACTGGAAGAGCCAATTATTTCCAAGATTTCTTGGGAGCAAGGATACAACTGAAAACACAGACAGCATCAGGCGTACACTGACCCTGGGGGCTGCGCCAAAGCCTCCAAACCATGCACCCACTCTGTTTCCAGACATTCAGCACCAGCACATCCACGGGGAAGAGATTGAGCTGCTCCTTTCCTCCTTCCCCCTATATGGTCTTTGGTCCCCACGACACACATCCTGCATTCCACAGACCCCGGTGACGTCCACTGATCTGCAGAATTTGTGGAACTTTCTGGGTTTTGTGGCCACACATTATTTTTGTTTGAGCCTTGCAGCAGTTGCTAATAACCTCTGTGTTACCTTTCACAGTTGTTGCATAAGCTATATGCTCTAAAGTGTCATTCAATAAGGATACCCCAAGGACACAGACATTGAGCAAGTACCTAATTGCTTAGTTTTCTACTGGACTACCATGGTTAGTTTTTGCTAAACTGCCAAAAGCAGAACAACAAAACTGCTTGCCAGATCCTGCTCACTTTCTGTGCAAGTTCCTCTTCATCCGTCAGAAACTGTTCAGCTCGTCAGGACAGGGTGGAAGAAACTGGCTCTTCTCTACAAACTTCATTACCCCATGGGGGGCAGGTACGTGTGTCCCACCCCTGAGCCTGTCACATCCTGTGCCACACCACGGACCACTGATATACTCATTCAAGTGAAATGCCAGTGCTCATAAACAACCCAGTCCCTAACTACCCTCGGAGCACTGGAAGCTATAGCCAAATACTTGCAAGGCCGGGAGGGGGTGTTTCCAAGGGCATGAACAGCAGTCACGTTCCCGACCGGCTGTTGCGCTTGAAAAAAAAAAAAGTATCTGTCTTGCATGTGTGAGCAGCTGAGGAAGGGCATGATCTCCCTCTGGGAACACCCTCTCTTTGCATTGTTTTCCCTTTTTAAGGGTACAAGTGTTGGGGAGCCGCCTGCAACTGTTGCTGAAATGAAATACAGTGTAATTAATAAAAGAAAAAAGGAACTCTCACAATAGCAAGATTTAGTTAGGTTTCTGGAAAAGGAAGAGCAAAGGAGTTCTCCCCACATCTCTAAGACATTATGGGGTGAATATTTAGCTCATATAGCTGTAGGGAGCCTGGCAACATATGCCTAATTTCCAGTGGGACACGCAGAAGGGGCAGTGAGAAGGGATGCTGACAGGCTAGGAATGGAGTAGCAATGTGGTATTTTAACAAAGATGAAAAGTGTTGCTCTACATCTGAGAGCAGCTTTGTTAATGCAGTTGCGTTTCTCAGGCCACATAGCTGAACCATCAGTGGGTTTGGCTGTGTCACCTTGGTATAAGCAAAGCTTGATGAAATGTGAGTAATTTCTAAAGGAAAGCATTTCTGTGGGTTTGATTCTCTGTTTTGTGGTCATTGCCTTGGAAGGAACGTTAGTCATTTTGGGCTTTTGCACTTGCAATAAAAAAGGCGGGGGGGCGGGGGGGGTGGATGAAAAAGGGTGGGAGATAGAGCAGGTTTTAGCAATGGTTACAAGCTTGCTGGGCACCCACAGCCAGACCCTTGCCAACCCACAGGGACACCTGGCCTGCTGGCAACCAGCCACCTGGAGGCAAGGGGACTGCCTGTCCTGGGGCTGGGCACTGACTGCCCTCCCTTTCCACCTCGTCCTGTCTGGGAAGCGAGGTGAAGCAAGCTCACCTCCCATGCCTGAAGGTGCCCAAGAGGGTGTCCGCATCCAGGGCAGACAGTCTCCCTTCCATGCAAACCTGGGTGCTGGGAACAGGCAAGACAAGTAAGAGACAGTAGAAATCAGCCAGTGCACAGCAGAAAGAGGAGTCCTTAAGGTCTAACCAACATCTCCATCCTGTTAAGGAGGACACTTACCTTCACCTGGGTTCCATGTCCATCCATCCCTCTCATAGGGATGGTCCATAAACTGGTCTGGTACAACCCACGTTTTTCCAGAGGATTCAGCCACTGAGCAGGATGGGGAGACTCATATTTCCTCAACCCAAATGAAAACACCCCCCTGCTTCCCTGTAGATGCACCTGCTCCATGGTTAAGAGCCTGGCAGCTCTCTCTTCTGTCCCTACCTGGTGGGAACTCACCTTTGAGTTTGCAGAAGTTGTCAAATCCAAGGCGTTTCAAGAGCCTGGGTATCTTAGACCCTGAAAGCTGTAGGGAGGCTTCCAACAAAATTTTGATTTGCTGAAAAATTTCCAACTAAACTTCAATGTCATCTGTGTAGCTGTGACTTAAGAAAAAGGAAAATAAAAAAATAGCACAGGCTTATTTGGTTTGTAACTGTAGCTCAGTTACAAACTATATACTCTAAGAAAATATTTTCCTATGTAAAAGTTCTTGAACAATAAAAAGCTGCCTCTATCCGCCCCTCAAAATGCAGTGTATGCTTTGTAGTGAACTAGGAATGGGATCTGTAACTTGTATTATGCCATTTGCTACATTCCAGAAATAATTTTCCAATAGCCTTGAAACAGAATGAGTGCAGTGCATATAAACAGAAAGCGTTTGGGGGCTTGAGCTTTAAAGCTTTAGCTCCCAGTTCCTCCTGCAAAGGTGGTAACTCTTGTTCCAGTGCTCCTGCCATGGATGTAGAGAAGTTTAGCTCTGTAACTGCCCTAAAGCCATCGGCTTGATTCCCGTGTCAGCCTTGGTTGGATGATTCCTCAGTTTTAAAAAGTCGGCTGGGCTCTATTTTTCTGACAGGTTCAAAGGTTCAAAACAAAATCATTTTTTAAAGGACTCAATGGTTTCATGGCACTTAGACTTGTCTCATGATAACACAACACCTTTCCACAAAGTCAGCGGGAACAAAAGTGTCTGTCCTATGCACCCTGTATGTCCTGAGCATGGCGGCTCTGCTGAGTGGGAGAAGCCTAAAATATCTATGGAGCATAATACCCTGAAGCAAAGACCACACTCGCCCGTAGCTCAGGTGACAAAGTTGGCATCATTGATGGCTGCTTTTTTGTACCATTACGTCCACCTCAGCTGACAATGGTGGACGCTGTAGGCAAAGCAAGCTCTGGGCTAAGGGAGGGGCAACCACAGCTCTCTGTCTAGAGCCAGAGAAAGGGCTAGCCCAGAGTGAAGGCCTCAGTCCAAGAGTCAGGTCTCACAGCTTTTCATCCTGCCATGCTGGCTGTTTACATGCTCCATCCATAGGGCTTAGGAAGATGTCCCAACCAAGCAGCTTCACCCAGAGCAGCAATAGAGGAAACACGGCTGTTCACAAGCCATTCACAATTATTCACATTTTTTTCTTAGTCCTTAAGGTAGAAAGAGATAGAGAAAATCAGTGAAAGGTACAAACAAGCCCATTTCAGTTACTTTTCCCAGATTTCCTCTCTGCATGTGCCTCTCATTTTCTGACTTGCAGGTACTTTGACAGCGAGCCACAGAAACCACTGCAGCAAGTACTACCCAGTACTGGGGAAACTCTCACGGGAGAGAAGAAATAGGTACAAAATTGTTACTCTTTTTGCTCTCTGTGTTTATTTATTTTGGACCCACTGGGCTAGACCGCAACTAAAACTTTATGAACCTAATAAAATTCCCAACATTCTCAGACATGGGTCGTGATGTTTATATATTAGGCAGAATACAAAGGTGTATTTATGAGATTGGAAGTAGTTAGAGATGTTTGAGCTCATAAAGCACATATAAGAAACATTTTCAAGCTCAGCACAGGTACAATCAAGCTAATCAGTACTCTTCCTACCTGCAAAGATGAAGATAAATCACACGACGCATCAAAACCAGATGACGCATCAAAACCAGAAGCGCGTCAGAAATGCTGTGCATCTCATCACGGAACCATCCCACCTCTTCGCAGGTAGTGGAGTACAGGGCAATTTCATTATTTTTAAATAGATGTACTTTATTTATTTGCCTAATTCTGCTATGGCTAAAATAAGAGCTGTCTCATTTTGCTAGTGGTGGTAACTATGCACACTAATAAACAGGGTAAGGTTACAAGAGTAAACATTTCTTTTCCCTTCTGTCCTCATAAAACACACAATATTCACTGATTCAATAAGCAAGTTAAACTGTCTGACTCAAGTTGAGGGATAATGAGTCTTGGCAACAGATTAGGCTTTCCATCTTTATAAATAAGAAAAAGCTAGAGGGAATATATGCTGGGATTTATTTTTGCCAGAAGCATATAAACAGTTCTGTCAATACACAGATAATCCTGCTTCCCTAATTCCCCCATCCCTCTC
Source organism: Ceryle rudis (assembly GCA_033439905.1). Classification (NCBI taxonomy): domain Eukaryota; kingdom Metazoa; phylum Chordata; class Aves; order Coraciiformes; family Cerylidae; genus Ceryle; species Ceryle rudis. The sequence continues at coordinate 37,217 of JAAGNO010004014.1, read as the reverse complement.
TTGTCTTTGGCCAGCTCCACCCCACTCCCCACCCTCCCGCTTCCCCCCCCAGTCCAAAATAATAATAATAAAAAAAAAAAGTGATGTGCTCATTCTCCTCCTGTCACGCATGATTTTTTTACTGATTTCAGTATTAACTTTTTTGGATACTTCCTGTCACTGGAAGACCTTTCCCTCCCCACAAGAACAGCATACGTTTTCAATTTAGATTATGTTTGCAGCAGATGTTGCAGGACATGAAGGCCTTGGTTTCTCTTTCATTAAAAAGGCACTTGCAATACATTTTATTGTCTTGGACAGAAAAAAGCATGTATTGCAGTGTTCAGAAATCAGTCAAAGTGATTTCATAATCTCTATCTTAAAAAAAAACCAAAAAACAAACAACAACAGGTTAACAAAAAAGGATAAAAACCAAGGTCTGTATTAAATACAGAACCCTGGAAAGTATTTGCAAGCATGCCTCCAAAAGGTGTTGTGGCAGGAAAGATTTAACATCTCAGGAAGGACTCTCCAACTTTAATGCCCAGTCATCCCAAGAAACACTTCTTATTATCTTTATAATATTTTGCCTGAAAATTCATTTACACACCAGTGCCTTTGATCTCTACGTGGAGCTCCAGGCTATCCTGTGTGCACACACCTTTACCTGCAGTTAGACCTGTTAACATAAATCCTTCTGTTCTCAAGAAGGACACCAAGATCCCCTGTGGAGCCTGAGGTCTACGTTAGAGTGTAATGTCCAGATACACCATTTGGGTGCTTGCTGCTGGCCAGTGGCCCGGCCAGGGCCACATCACCCACCTTGCAGCAGAAGGACTGTTTGAGGTGGACTAGAGCACCTGAAACCCCAGTGCTTTGAACTTGCCTAAAACAGATGGACCAGAGCAAGGGACATCTGCCTTCATTAATAGTCAACTCAAAAGTAAGATTTGAAAGGAGAAAATTAAGGCAGGCTACATTAAAAAAACCCAAACCAAACAAAAAACTAACAAGGAAGTCTAATCAGAGAACTATATATGGAATATACCAGAAAGTGGCATGCCAAAGTCTCCAAAGATTCCCTTTAAAAATCTTTAAGGTCATTCACACCAGGAAATTGCTGTTGGTAGGCTGTAAGATGCTCACAGTGTCACAGAACCATCTGGTTTCAAAAATACCTACTGCTAAACACACACACTTGTGTGTGTGCATACTTTAAATACACTCATATTTACTTATTCCATCCTTCACATCAAAACTAGGAACAAAATGAGGTTATACCCTGTGGCAAAACGTACACAAACCTAATGTGGGATCACCAGAGCTGCCAAAAAAAATCCCTGCTGTAGAGAGAAGATTAAGTCTAACAAAATGGACAGCAAACCACAAGTTTCATACAGAAAGCTTGTTTCCAATACAGTAAGATTTTATCATCTATTGTTTCTTCCTGTATTATGGCAGCAATTGGTTTTTACTATAGCATAGGTATGTCAGAGCCAGAAGCAATGGTTCACCCAAACCTTCATTTGTGACAGTAAGTAATACAGACAAATTGATATCTCAGCATCTATTCCCAACCACATAAATCCAGCCAGTGGCTACCTCTCAGGTTTCCTCATTTTCCATAAGTTTGTCTATCTTCCCTTGAGCTGATACAAGACACTTTTTATTGCTGACTTTGGAAATTGCTCCATAATTCCAAAATTCTTTGTGCGATAGAAATTCTGCTCGAATTATAACTGAGGTTGGTTGTTCCTACCTGGTGTATTGGGTTTCCTGATTACACACACAAGCTTCCAACTAATGCTTTTCTGTAAGCACTTACAGAAAGCTCTTACTGCTTTAGGTGGCTGATGGTACCCCAAGATGAGAAAGGAGAGATTGGAAGCAATTCTGCACGGTGCTCGCCTCCTCCCAGCTGTGGGCTGCTGAGTGTAGGCGTTGGTCCTGTGGTGGGTCAGTGCAGGCTGGGTCCTGCTTTCCTGGCTGCTCGTGACTCCCAGCAAGCAGCAGCAGTGTTCAGCACAATCCTGCTCATCCCTGAAGCTACCAGGATTGTTTCCCGGTGGTTTGCAACCCTGGACACTGATTTTTTCCAACCGATGAGCTTTCTAGGCAAGGGAAATCCAGCAGGGGACACACACTGAGCTCTGGTCAGCCGAAGAAAAGGTCTCATTTTGCCTGGGTATTAGCTACCTTCTGGGCCATCATCTGTGCCCCATGGGGCAGACCATGGCCCTGGTCCACAAGCCAGAAGGGATGTAGTGTCCAGACCATCACAACTGCAGGGCTGCCCCAGCAAAATAACTTCTGTCATTTTCCAAATCACCAAGATGCAGGTATTTCCTCCAGTCTTGGAGAAGTCCTAGCTCTTGGCTGGCAGCATTGCTGAGCTCCTGACCCATGCAGGCACCAGTGTCATCCCCAGCTGGTGTCTTTCACCCACGCTGCCAACAGGGTCTGCCTGCACACCAAGGGACACCATCCTGGAGAAGGAGGGCGGGTGGACTTCTGTCATCCTCATAGCATTGGAGGACATGGAGACCAAAAATCAAACTTGGTGCAGCAGGAACAGCCCCAGCCCTTGGCACCAGCTTGTCACATACCCCCAGGCACCTCGGGTGGAAACCAGCTGGGGAGCAAAGTGAGAATCTGTCAGTGGAATGGGAGATGAAATTTAAATAATCTGTGTAAGAAACATGGCTTACAAATTTCAGCTTGTAATAAATGATCAACGTGCAGACTAAAATATTCCCACTTGGGGGATTCTTTTTTTTTTTTTTCTTTTTAAGATTGAAATTTTTCCTTCTTTAAATGCCTGTTGTGCATAGCCTAGGAATTCACATATTCTGATATTTCTCTATGCCTTTTCAGCTACATCTTGCTGTACACAGCCATCCCTCTGGCTTTTCCTTCATGCTTCTCTCATGTCTTGGCACTGACACCTCAAAAATCACTGTTGCTGCTATCTGCATGATGAGACAGTAGCACAGAGCAATTGGCAACACACATTGTGCACACCCACAGACCCGTAACACCCAGCCCGTGACCCCCCTGCCAACTGCTGGGCAGAGCAGCATCATCCCCAAGGTCTGGCATGGAAAAGCCACACGTAGGGGACTGGTCACTCACCCACTGCAGCAAGCCCAGCTGGGTTGCTTGAGTCTGGATGAAGCAGATGGCCCCTTGCAGCAAAGGGGTAAAGCAAGGAAAGCAGCTGAGAGGCCCAGGAATGCACCAGGGAGCAGGAGCAGCCATACACAGGGGTGAGGAGATGCAGCCATGATTGCAGGGACACAGCCATCCTCCCTTCTCCAGGCCCGAGGAAGAACCTGCAGGAGGGCACTGCAGTGTGGGGACAGGACATGGGAGGTTTTCCTAAGGATACAGAGGCTCCTTGCAGACAGAACATCTGAATCGGGCACATAAACATCCCATACTTCCCAGCATGCCTTTAAATTAAAATAAACCCATTTTTAAACACCACATGAGAAATATATAGTCCAAAGTATCCAGGAATTCACTCTCCATTACTCTGTGAACACTTATTAAAAATGAAATGAAAATGGCCATATTAGAGATATTTGATGTCCTTTGTGGACACATATCTCTTATTTTCAGGATAAAATTGCTTTTCTTCCAAGAAGTCTGATGAATTCGGAGATGAGAATTTGCTAAAATAATCCACAACAGAATAGTATAGCACTGCTTTTGCTTGTTGGTAAGTGATACTCTGTAGTTCCTCTGTTAGCTCCAGAGGCTGAGTTGACTGGCCTGGGTTAAGCCAAAAAGCCAAAAATAGAACTAGAAAACTACAGAATATTGTAACAGATATTCAAAATTATAAATCTGTATTTGTAAAGCAGAGAACCTCTGTTACCATCTTCTTCACATAAAGTAGCTATTTGTTGAGGCAAGAAAATAAAAAAAAAGTTAGTAAGACCAATTTAAAAACTATCTTTTGCAAGCTGAAGAGTTTTGGATTGCTTGTATAAATACCCAGACTGCTGAAAGCTGGGCTGCTCTCAGGTATCCCTTAACCTTCTGCCATCTCTACACCACTCATTTACATCCCTATGAGCTGCATTGGTCCTGCTAGGAGAGTCAGCCTTCCCAAGGGACCACTCATGCATCTTCCATGAGGCCCCTGGACACAAAGCAAGTCTAATCCCAGCAGAGGAGACCCCTGGCCACCAAGCACAGCACTGCTGGGAGCCAGCTGTGCCATGCCAGGCTGCCAGGAACCTGCATCTGGGGGGGAGGTGTGGGGTGTGTGGCACACCCAAAGAGCGATGGTGGGACTTGGACACAGGCACCAGTGAATTAGCTGAAAGGGACACCAGGATTCACTTTGGCCACAGCTTTTTAGCACAGTTTTGCACTGCACTTAGAACCAGCTCAATAACATAAATTGGCCACATCGATGCCACTATCTCCATGTGCTTCTTTTTTTTTTTTCATAGAAATTCAAATGTTCACTAAAAATGGATGACAGGAGACAAACTGTACCATGTGCATTGCCTTGTATAGCAAAATATCAATATTTGGTCTTGGTTTAATACTGCCCACAAGATATGATCACATTGATTTTTATTTATTGTTTAATTATTATTACTACTTTCCTTTCTAAGCTGGGGGTTCTTCCGGGTTCTCCTGGGCATGTCCTGTGCTCTAACCCTAGGGTACAAGGTGTCACCTCTTTCCTGGTCTATGTGTTACTATAGTAACTATGAAAAAATTGACCTGTAGATCAATCTCTTTTTGCAAGTGCATGACCAAGTAAGCTCATAAACTCGGAAACATGCATGGTTCTCAAAAGACAAGCATGTCTTCCTGTGTGAAATATACTGAACAAATAGCCAGCATGTCTGAAAAAAAAATTATCATTTTCTAGATGCTTCCATACATATCCCAAAGTTCACCTTTAGGCTCCAGTTTATCAGTTTGCCACAACGTACACAGCATCCAGCACCACCACAGTCTTGCTTGGCAGAAAAATCCTTGTTGATACTTATATCACTGTAAAATTCACTCATGCTGAGTGAATTAATTACTTACCATGCTGACAGTTTTTAAGACGATTCAAGATAAAACCAACCAAAAGAGCCAAACATAAAATCCAAATATAATCACAATGTCTGGTTAAATGTTAAAATAAGAATAGGATAACGTTTGCTGTGTTGAACCGCGGCTTTTGGATGTGTTTCTTAATATCAGATTTCAAAATGCATCAGCACCTACAGACTCATAGAGGTTTCTTGCAATACTTTTCAACATGCATGTCAGCCAGTCCCAGTAGTCTAAAACCTCTCAGACCAACTCTGGAAACTATTTAGCACCTGAATCCCATTTATTTCCACACAAAACATCTCAGTTCCTTAATCATAATTGGGAAAACTGTATTTCTCTGCCTCTCAGGAGTTATTTAATAAATTCTATGTAAGACTTGTAACGTTTTTTAAATATGATGGCATCGGGAGAGCTCAGAGATGTCCTGGACAGATCAAAGTGAAATAAGTAATTAAGTGAGGGAGATCAGCAGTGACAAGATGAGCTTTGCTTTGGCTCCTGGAGATAGATAGTCAGCCAGCCAGCCAGCCAGCACGTAAACACACTAATAGAAGCCTCAAATTACAATCAGTAATCTGTAAAACCCAGCTAGCAGCATTTCCAACGTGCATACTGAAACAGACTCAAAATTATTCCTAATTCATGACAAAGATATTTTTCCTCAGTGGCACTTATGAGAGAGATATCAAACTATTTCCATTATTCACTGGAACAGATAAATAGCAGAACTCAGAAATTCATACCAGAAGTTGTATTTATGGAAATACTGTCTAATTTTTGGATAAAACACTTTGTACTAGGTCATCAGTTCAAGACAGATTGCCTCATAAACCTCTCAGCAATGTGCAAAACCTAAGGTTACATTTGACAGGTTCCAGGAACTGCATTTCACTCAGTCATCCGAGTGCTGCAGCAGAGAAGCAGAGGCCACTTACTGCCTAGTAACGGGATGCAAGCTGAATACACCCATCACCTGCACACAAAGCAGGGTGAGACCAAAACGGAGAGTGACAGAGAGCTGCTGTCCCCACCAACATGCCACACCATGGCATGATGCCATCATTTTTCTGCCCTTTGCTCACCTACAAGGACGGAGAGGTGATGCTGAAACAAAAGCGCGGGGAAGCAGCATGTTTCATGGCATGCCACACATCAGAGTCTGAATTTATACACCTGGCCCTGTCCGGATCTTCAAACCTTTGAAGGCATACACTGTAAGAGCATCAGACTTCACATGACATACTCATTTAGCAGCAGTTTACAAGGGAACCCTCTTTTACTTAAGTCAACATATGTAAAGCTGAAATATTTACTCCTATCTAACCACAGATGAACTACCCAATGTTAAAAGTTTCTCAGTCTTTTCCAGGTTCATACAACTTTGGGCATACCAGTAAACAAGTTATCACCATCCCCTGTGCCTCCATTCATAAACATATAGCAGAAGGCATGGTATATGATTTGAAAACCTCTTGATTACTTAATAACACGTGGTGCACACTGGTTTTGCACAGAAAAAAATAATCTCATACTCCGAGACAGCACTCTAAATTTTAGAAAAAGAACATGCATCTATATGGGGAGGGTGGGGAGAAAAGAGAGCTTCCCATGGGTGAACAAACTACCAGAAACAGGGCTACAAGGGGTACGCTGGAATTTGGGACTGGGAAGCGTGTGAGGGTTTTGCTAATATTTCACTCACATAAGTGACTCTACTACTTTAATGGAGAGAAACCATGGAATGGGAGCTCACAACTTGTTTACTCATTGGTTTAGAAATTTCCTGGTGTTGCTGCCACTGGAAAGCATTAATAATGTTACTGTCTCTTTCTTTGAATAAACATAGAAGTAGTAAGTAGACCTGTCCGATTGGTACCACTCAACTTGACACCATTCCCACCCCCCTTTTTGTTTTTCCAATGTACTTGAATACAGCAATCTTTCTAATGATCTCTCTGTTGTGCTATGGAATAATTCTTTAAAGTTTTGGGAGGGTTTTTTTGCTGAAAATGCTTCTCAGCATGCAGTTACAACCTCACCAATACTAAGTTATAGGCAGAATTGGTGGCATTACCTGTTACTGACTTCATTTGGCTCTCTTGCTTGTATTCCCTGTCTTTAGATGCTAACAATTGCTTGAGCTGAAATCTCCCATGTTACAAATCCACCTGAGGTTTAATTATTCAAACAATGCCTGGAAAACCTCTGAAAAACCTATACTGAAAAAGTACAGCTTGCAGATGCTGAGGGATGGCTTGCCCCAGGCTCACCTTGCACTTGCTGCCTGCCCTGGACACTGCCGGCATGTAACAAGACCATGTACCTGAGCTGGTCTCCAGGAGCCTAGTCTCCTCTGCCTCTCCTGCTGGACTTGGGTGCCAAGGAGAAGGAATCCCCCAGGCTTCAAAATGGAAGAGTACAGCAAAAGGGGGAAGTCCAGGTGGAAATATTTCTGGACAAGTAGCCTGTGAGAAAAGGGTGTCAGGCAAGCCAGGAAATTATGCACAGAGGTCTCTGTTCAAAGCAGATTACAAAGGTTTCCCTACAAACACTGCTGAGGAACCCCAGAATGAAAATAATCCATGCTGTTTAATTTTAGCCCTTGCAAGTAAATCTTCCAGGGGCTGAATGCCATTACCAGACAGTATGTTTTTCTCTGTCTCAACACACAGAGTGGATGGTACTACCTAACGAGCAGTAGTAGCAAAATGTCTTGATCTTCACTGTCTACAGCACCAATGGGTTTCTGCACCTGGGCAAGGAGAAGTGAGCAGAGGTCTGAGCAGGCTGCAGACCTCTATGGGGACAGGCTGATTGCTTGTGAACTTCTCAGGCACCTGCTGGCAGTGGAGAAATAATAAACTCAGTAAACTTGCTGGTTTGCACATTCTCAGGGCACTTACGGATTCTTCTCCCAGCCCTGACTCAACCTGCTGTTCTTTTTTCATCCAAGTCTGTCTCTTCCATCTCCTCGGCCAGGCCCTTCAGGGGACCGCAAGCCTGCAGTGTACACCTTCTGGGTGCAGACCTAAGGGCCCTAGGTGGCATGTCTCCCAGCCCAGCCTGAGCTGGACACCCAATTCACCCTCCCCACATCTTCCTGTCCCTCCTATCCTTCCTCACACCCTCCTTGACAAGGCACTCCTGGTCTTACCCACCTCCTATTTAGCCCTTGTCCTCCTGGCTTGCCTCCTCACCCAAGAGTTTCCAGCTCCCGGCAGGGAGTTGGGTGGCTGTCTTGTGTGCTGCTGTGGCTGAATACTTGCAGAACGTAGAAAGGGAAAGTCAGGACATGTATTTCTAATAAAGAAATGAGTATATAAGATACACAGAGACTACATATTGCTGTTACTTTAGCGGCTGTAGGATCTACATGCCAAGTTTTGCTCTTTCAGATGGTCCCCATGTATATTTTTTTCATTTGGAAGATGCTTTGTCACTGATGGCCACAATAAAGATAGCTGACAGCTAGACAACAGGGTGGAAATTCAGTCTGGGATCCCAGGGATGCTCCAGAATACTTAGTATTTATGGCATTCACGACTGAATTTACAAACACAAGTGGTCCACCAACAAGTATTAGAAATAAGTCACAAAAACAATTTCCCTGTGGTGGCTTGTGACTCATTGCATATCCATAGCCATGCTAGGCAGAAGAGTGTTCTTGCAAGGCTGTAGAAGCCTTGGTAGGAGTGACATTTTTTGGATTAAATTGTCAAGAGTCCCTAGATTAAAGAGGATACCACCATCCTTTGCCTTTTTCTTTTACCTATTAATTTCCCCATTGCCTTTTTCTTTGTATACTGGACACTGTCAGATTCACACACTTCTATCTGTTGATTTTTTAGCACTCTTGGCTTTGGGACATCTTTATTCTGTTTTAATCAGTAGATACTTACCGGATATAATTACAACTTGAAACCCCTATGGGTCTGCTAACATAGTTTGAAAAGGAATATTGAGTATCTGCAGGTTTTGGTTTTAGCTCACTCTCCTCTCAGTGATTATCAGGCTATTTCACATCTGCCCACGATTGCACTAAAATACTTGTAAATGCCCCTCCTCATCCCTGAATTGCTTTGCCTTGCCTTGCTTTAACTTATCATGGCTATTAACTCTCTTTTTTTCCTGCTAGCGGTAACTTAGAGAAATGTTCTTGCATAGATGCCACCTCTGTTTGCCATTTCCAAAACAGTTCATTTGTTAACCTCAGATTTTTCTGAGCAGTCCCTTGGGAAGCCACATTGGCTTTTTTCATTTGTTCTTTTAATACCTTTTTTTTTTTTTTTTCCCCAGATGAATTTTAATCTGTTGCACCCTAAATTCAGATTTCCTATTAGAATTCTCTAGCCTGTTTGCACACCCTTGGATCTGAGGTGGTACTTCTCATTGTATCCAGCCCATTAAGCTCCTGTTTTAACTAAGCAGTTAAAGATGTGCTTAATTTAATATCCCTATTCAACAGAACACATATATCAACAGCTGTTCCAAGGGGACAAAAGAGCATGCTGAAAGTTACTGCAAATTTGTAAAACCTCCTATTCTTGAAATCTAATCCTCCAGTACTACTGTAGCACCTTCTGGCTCCTAAACAGTTGTGGGTTTTTCAATTAAAGAAAAGGAGATTTGCAATACTCTTGTTATTTGTATCCTTTCATTTTCACAGGACTTGTTGCCTTCTGGGTTTTTAGGTCATTACAGTTTTTTGCATCCTCTAGAAAGAAGTAACTGCATATTTTACCATATCGGGGTGACAGGCCATTATGTACTTGAAAAGGAAGAGACCCCTTATTCAGACTTATTTATTGCTCAATAAAGCAGACTTTTTAGACCTTGAATTTCTTACTGGTAGGATTTCCACTTGTGGAGAAATCTGCAGAAATCAGCTGTGAAGGCACAAGCTTACATCCCTCCCTCCAGGGCTCAGGCTGAGAGGCTGCACAGAGACCATAAACTTTCAGGCCAGGCTTTAGCTCATCTCTCCAGTTAGGTGACTTTTTACCTTCTTGCAGAAAGCGACACCTACCACGCATGCAGAAGCGTGTTTCCATGAGATGAAGGAGGCTTCTGACTTCTGTGATCCCTGGCATACTTTTCCCTTTCTCATCATGAGACCCAAGTGGACCATCCTGGAACAGCAAAAAAGTTGTGAATCAGTAGTATTGTACCGCTGTGGTGAATTTTTGTTTTCACCCCAAACTTCTAAAAATAGTCATTTCAGCTCTAGCAGCCAAATACAAATCAAAAAGAAGTGGAAATGAAGTGATATGACTGAGCAGCAAATCAATTTTTTTACCAGACACCTTTGTATTATAAATTAAAGCTGACAAAGATAATGCTTAAAAACTCTGCACCCTGAGGCAATCAGCTAACTCTGCATCCCCACAGTCAATCACATGCAGTACTTACAGCTTCACTTACTGCCTCCTAAGAAATAGCTTGTTTTGCTTCTTGGCTAAACTGTTGACTTGGGGTAGAACATGTTTTCCAGACAAAAGGCAGAACAGAGCACAGACCTGTTCGATTCTTGGCTTGGTGTCCTGTCATTGGCTTAAACAAAGTTTCAGTTCAAATTATTTTGGGTTGTCCTTTTTTTTCCCCCCTTTTGATAGGCTTGCCTCATGTTTCAGTATTACCTGTTAAAAATACTGTGCAGCTTGATGTTATCACCCACACCCCAACAGCACTTTTAGCACTTACTCCCTTCCAAGCAGAAGAGGAATTTTTCTTGTTGTTAATGGAAGTGCAGTCAAAGGCTGCACAGGATCCCTCTGAGCAGCTCATACCATACATTGAGGTTAGCTTAAATCAGGTTTGGGGTCTTTTTTTAAACAGAAAAATAAAATATTCTATTAACATAGGAAATGATTTGGAAGAATCTGCAGGCTACAAAGCAGGGTAATATGCCTCAGATGGTACAATTACCCAGACAACTAGAAAAACGTGCAATTATACAAATAAGGTGTAGCATTGCAAAGCTGATAGCAATGTAGGTATTGATCTTCTAGGGTGAACATGTTGCAATCAGCAGCCAAACTCAGATAACACGATAGCTAACTTATTAAATAAAGATGTTAAGCATTTCTTCTTCATCGCAAAGTAGAAGAGTCATAAATCATGAAGCACTGATTCCTTTGGGTATCGCAGTTCTCTGAGTCTGAAGACAAAGAGTATATCAAGTTTCATTCTCATCTCTACGTAGTAACCTTGAGGTCAGAGAGAGGCGAGAGCCTATGGAGCTATGCCTTCAAAGACAGAGAAGTGATTTTGCTTTGGACTGCTTGGATTTCTTAAAAGAAGAATCTGCTGCCTGAGTAATTGGAAGCATTTTGCCTCAAAAGGCCAAAATAACAGAAAAATTGGTAATACATTAAGTAATAAAGATATTATTTCGTAACCAAGACTGCTCTTTAAATTTATCCACTTTCCCTATCAGATGTTCCCTTCCAAGAACTAATTGCTGAGTCATTCTCACCTTGTGGCATTGGCATTTAAGTCCTGTTTCTTTCCATCTTCAGGGGGTTTTGTGTTTGCTTAAACTATTCCTGTTTCTTCAGAATAACACACCTTAGTTATTAAAAAAAAAACAAAAAAACAACAAACCAAAAAAAAAACCCACCAGAAAAACAGCTCAGCACAGAAGGGACAATTCAAAGTGACCAGAGACCTTACGTCAGGAGAGATTAGCAAACTCTGATGACTATCTGGGCATTTATTTGCTAGCACTTACCTGATCATTTCAAAGTACTTTTGAGCCAGTAAAGCTTTATAACATCCCACAAGGTTGGTGTTTCTTTCACAGACAGTAAAAATGATACTGAAATAGCTTAGCCCCCCCCTGTGCTGTAGGTCATACGGGCAGTAACAGAGAAGGGCCATAAACAAGCTGACAAGGCTATAATGTTCCAGACATTAGACAACACCACCTCCTTCTGGAATGAAAAGTCACTAACACAGCTGTCAGATGCAGGGGGTGCCAGGGCAGGGGAGAAGTAAAATCACTGCAACTTCTTGAAAATGATGACAAGGCAGCCTTCCCTAAAAACTGGAGAGTGAAAGGTGAATTATGCAATTCACCATACAAATCTCACCGTGTATATTTCTACATTAAAATAAAAACAACCAGGTGTTTAGATAGTGTTGTAAACAATAAAGGGTGACACACAAAAGAAGCACCGGCACCTTAGCATCTGCATCTCCCAGGAGCTGTGAGAGTACAGAGAGCCTGGATTTGCAGAGGATCTACAGGAGCACCAAGAAGCTGGGTGGAAAGTCTGCGTTGTGCAGCTTTCATGGGCTAGTTCATCTTGGGTCTGCAGCCAAGCCGCATACAGCATTCTCTCATTTACCTGCTCGCTCACGGGGTTTTGCAGCCCACAGGGCTGCCTCCAGTATCCAGGCTGGGCAGTTCAAGTGTAGGTATGCTGCTGTACGTACGCCGTATGTATAGCCACCCTGTCCATCTGGTTAAGTGCCACATGGCAGGGTTTTTGAGAATAGAACTCAGCAACTGCTTCTGAAGTTGCTCCCCAAGGAAAGCTGCTAGCCCTGAATTCTCATGCTTCTCCTCACGTTCCCATGGCATGCAATATGCAAACCCAGAAAGTTTGCACTTGCCACCTTTACTTTAGGCTACAGAAGAGGTTGTTCTGAATATTTGCCATTTTTTTTTCAAAGAGCCAACACTAACAATTGAAAACATCCAGGGATTGCTCCTGAAGGAAAGCTACTAGCCCTGAATTCTCCTGCACATCCTCACCTACCCCTGGTAGCCCATTTGCAGACCTGAGAAGTTTGAACCTTCCAGTTTTGATTTATGCTACAAAAGAGGTTGTTCTGAAAATCTGCCTTTTTTTTTCCAAAAGGCGATGCTAAAAATTGAAAACATCTAGGGATTTCTCCCCAGGAAAGCTAGCTCCCCAGCCCTATGGGGAGAAGAGTATCGGAGCAGATTGCATCCAGCACCCAGGTTATATGGAGCCGAGATGATTACAGTGCTGTAACGACCACAGCAAATGCTGAATGGAGTCCAGGCTGTTATTGCATAAGACTCGAGCGCTTTCCTGGCAGTGACTGCAAAGGCTATGAAAATGTTGAAACTGAATTTATTCTCAGTTTCAACATCTTCTCTCAGAAAGAGTCAACCAGCAATGGAATTTCAAGGGGGGAAAGCTTCTATAAAACTAATGGCTTTTTACTCTCTCTCTGTCAGCAGATGATTAATTCCTGGTGCTGGAGGTGCATCTGAGCGACTTAGAATGGAGTTCTGGAAGTCATGAAGAAGCAAGAGAGGTTTCGACCAAGGTTTAATCATTCTATTCCCAGCCCTTGCTCTGTCCAAAGCTCTGCTGATTAGAAGCCAGCAAGAATTTTTCCTTGAGAAAGGCAAAAGAAAACATCAAGATAATCTTGCTTTGCAACCTGGGATCTCACATTAACAAGAAACTAAAGCAAGACAGATTAAAAGTAGTATTATTTTCTTTTCAAAGTCAGATGCCTGATGTTCAGCACCTCAATCTGGTTTTTTTGAAATCTGGGTGTCTATTCCCAAAGCCAGGGTAAACTGGCTGATCAGAGCCTCTGAAACATATGCCGCATAGGCTGACACATTAATTTGGAATCACAAATTTCATCAGAGTGACCACACTAAAAAAACTTTCCCTAAATGACTCACCAGTGATTACACCTCCCCTCTCCCTCTGCTATGTTCTGAATACAAGAGTATGCAAACCTATAATCCCCACCAACTCCTGGAGGCACAAAAAACTGCAGCACTTCTGGAAATACATTCCCCAGACTAATGCTAACTTGGGGTAGTCACTGCAAAGTAGGTCTCAACAACCCAGAGGAGAACAGAGGAGAAAGAATACTTCCTGAAAAATCATTTGTATCAAGTACCTTCGAAAAACCTACCCTGCTAGAGCTGAGAATACAGAGATGAAAACATGTAATACTTTATTCTTGTTCCCTATAGCTTTAAAATGTGTTAAGTATACAATACAGATCCAGCATGTATGCATATAGATTAGCTTATTGTATACTTGTATATTTAAATATTTTTATCATTTTTTATGAAGCTCCCCTCCAAGAATCTGGAAATCTGAATTAATTTTTTTTTCTTAAATCAGTCTTTTTAGCAAGGGCTAGAATAGCCAAAGCTTTCTTGCCAATCAAAACATTCCCAAATACTGATTTCTTTCTTTTTTCAAAAATTTCACAAATATAGTTGAAAAATCCTCATGATTTCCCTTTTTTTTCCCTAAGAAAAAAATGGAAATTTTGGTTCAAGTAGCAATGTCAATACAGACAGAGAAAGTCCTGTTCCAGAGGGAGATATTAAACAGTTTTCATATCCATTAACCATTCACCTTCTGCATTGCCCTTCATCCAGTCCATACTTTTGACTTCTGCAGTAGTAAAGCAAGTTGCCTGATGCACCTATGGAGCACCTCCAGAGAACATGTAGTCTTTACATGGAACATGACTGACATGCTATGGAAAAAATAGCTTGGGACCACCAAACTAACGACAGCATACTAATGCAAGCTACCTTTACTCAGTATAGGAGGTTACACAAGCATGGCTCATCAAACAAATTTGTACTAAAGTCTTCATTTCCTTCACTTTGACTTTCTTGTCGCTATATTTTGTACCATCTCTGCCACACCATCCAGAAAGCCTATCCGTTTTCCCCAGGATAATATTTCAATCCTTCCTGCTGCAGATAACAACTCCAACTGGTTTCCTCAGCCCATGCTTTTAGCACACTGTGACTTCTGGTGGCAAAATTATCAATGGCACAATTAAATAGGAACACTTTCCAGATGGCGCGGGAGGAATGCCACGGATCTCTTCCTCCAGCTCAACCCTTGCCCTTTCAGGCTGCAGCTCTACAGCCTCTCCTTTAACCTGTTCCTTACCGCTTGACAGTCTGCCTACAAATCCCCGTCTCCTTTAGCTTATTGCAGTCTCCCACACGGCTCAGTGGCACTGAAGCCCTGCTAGATTAAAGCTTTATGTTTCACTTCCTTTGAAGAGGAATTATCTTGTCAAAGAGAAATATCAGTTAATCTGGTACAATTCACCTTTGGAAAACTCCTTTTGTTTTTAATTTTTTCCATTTTCTACTTGCCTTTCTAACTCTGTTCTCTACTGTTTCAAATCCTTGCACACTAATGAGCTGCCCAAATTATTTTTTCCTTGCCTTCAACAGAGGGTGTTAAAGGCATTATCCCCCAGTCATAAAGGGCTACCTTTGAATTCATGGATGATTAAAAATCCTTTCTACCAGACTTGCAATTTCCTCTGCCAGATCTTGGACTGTTATGAGACGGGCATTATCCAGCCAGTCTTCCATTTCAAACACATTCATTTACACTTGTACAGTTACTCCTGACTACCTCTGTCCCCACTGTCTACCTTACAAAATATAGCCTCACTATAAAAGCCAAGTATTCTTTAGTTGGAGGTCATACTTGGACTACCTTTATCTTCATTCCTCCTTATTGGACTGGGGGGGAAGAGGGGATATTTTTTTGATCCTGCTTCTAACCAGGGTGAAGAAGTATATTAATTTCAGAAATGGTCTTCTCTCCAGTAGCAGATCTCAACACATGCCTTTAAAGGGTTCAGATAAGCCAGCAATGGCACTGTGTTACGTGGCAGGAAGGCCCTAATTCTTACAAACACTCACATTTGAAGTTTCTTTGCCCTGGAATTGCACTGTCTGGTATAGCAGTAATCATCTGAAACCAACAGCTGGTCCAAAAGAGAAAGGTAAACCATTCTGACATTGATTTCGGCTTCCAACATCTCTCATTTTCAGCACCTATGTCGGCAAAGACTGACCAGAAACCATTCCAATGACCATTTTACCTTATATGCTGTACTGTCCCCAGAAGAGCTCCATCCAAGTCAAAGAGCTCCATCTGGGGCTCTTGTGCCTGGGTCAAACTCAATGTTTCTGCAGAGCACTCCCTTGTCTTCCAGCTCACTCACAGGACACTCTACACTTCCTGCAACTGGTATAGTCCCAGCCTGCCCATCACTCAGCCAACAAAACAAGTGCACACAGCAAACATAGGAAAAGTAGGGAGAGTTTAATGATTATTTTATGTATCTCACAGGGAGAACCATAGGCAGCCATTCATTAAAACCTAAACCTTTCTTCCAATTTTTTTCTGGCTTGAACATGTAAGGAAGATCCTCCCTTCCCTGTATTACATTCCTTCCATCTTCACCATACCAAAACCCAAGATCAATCATCATTTAAGCAGTATATAAGGAGCAATTTCAATCCACTTAATATATGTAATCAAATAGCTAGCAGCTCAGTATACATTGGAGTTTGGGAATGATTATGAACCTGCAACAACAAAGCTTTCAGTGCACTGCAGAGCTCTGCCTTGTACTGCCCAAGAAACTGGAGGTTCTTGCCATCAAATTGAGCTCCACTGTGTCAAAGACTGCACGTTGTTTTGACCAATTTGAACCTGGAAGCAATTTCTCTGCTTTTTTTGGAACTGGTGAGTAACCATTGAGCAGACAGATTCATGTCTCCTTGTTAATACTGAAAGACATTTTCACAGTGGGATTGGCCTTCTAAGAATCACCTGCCCCATGATGCCATCTCCTCTCCCAATTTCCACATATTAAATTTCATTAAAGAACATCCAAAATGCAGAATGGTTTTTTTTCCTCATATCACCCCTCTGAGGATACCTTTGCTTTTATGTTCCATAAGGAACTGAGAGCTTTAACAATATAAAGACATGAGAAATGCCCTCTGGGGCCAGACTGGCCAACCACCTAGTCCTATAATCTATCTCTGAGAGGCTTGTTCTAAATAAGTGTCTATAAATAAGAATGCACTAATATACCTGGCAGAGCTTACTCAATTCCTGTTGTTGCAATCATTTCGGCAGAGCACTCTTTTTGGATGGGTAATGCACACCTTTTGGTCATGGTATGGATCATGATATAACAGAATAAACTTGTTCAGTTTAATCCCTTGAACTGTCCTCAAAGAGTCTTTTTGATTACAAACAATGAGCAGGCAGCATCTCTTTGTTAGAAGGGAGAGAAGTAGTAAATGAGCATACAAAACTCATGGGCTAAAACGGCTTAATAAAATATATTAAGCCTGGCTAGTGTATGTTATGGAGTAGAGCCAAGAAAATGTCTCTAAGTGGGCATGGAGGGAGTCTCCTATTTTTCTAGTCATCTTTGAAAGAGAGAGAAAACTGCTGGAGTAAACTGTATGGAAAGGAAGAGGGAGGTCCCCATGCACCTCCAGAAATCCCCCAGGGCTGTACAGCACAGCTGTGGCCAGCCTGAGACCTCCTGGAGGAAGGATGTCCTAAAGACTTCTCCTCCTGCGGTGTACCCTATTGCCCCTCACCAACACCTCTCTTGCGGGTGCAGGCAGGGCCACACTACAGGCAGAGGTACAGCCTCAGCTGTCAGTCGGAGACATCAGCAGGGCCATGAGGCAACCTAACTACAACAGCCACCAGGAATCACAGGAGTTGTATACAAATCAAAGCACTTTTTTTTCCAGTAAAGGCAGCCAGGTTTTTTGGAGGTAAGTGTTTGGCTGAAAATGAAATGTTTTGTCAAAAAGCAGGTTTAAGAAAGAACACTTGACCAGATGTCCTTCCAATTTTCTGCTCAGAAAAGCCTGTACTGGCCTGCACTGCCTCGCTGCTTGCCCCTAGACAAGCACACACTGCCAATAACTTGTGACTTGGAGGGAGCTACCTCTCACACTGCTTTCGAGCTTTGGTCTTGTCAGCAGAGAGGAAAAGGGAGATGGAAAGGGAGATAGTACTCAAGGAAGGAAGAATCCTTAGAAACAAGAAATAACGAACACAGACAACTTAGCGGTGAAATGATACTGTCAGATGTTCTCAAAAGTAGCCCACAGTGGAGAGTTGGCTAGTCACACAGATCTGGCTCTCCCTAGTCACAGCTATTAAACTCTTATAAAGCTAAAATTGCATGAAATAGTTTCCTAACTTTACTTTTCCGCGTATGTAATAACTATCCACACCACAAGGGTGTTTCACAACTGCAAAATGGGAAGAGGAGAGATATACAAGACACTTTGTATTAAAATGTCATCCATGCTATGAAAAACAAATGGGAACCCTGGATCTGACTTAACTGTGAAGTAATTTCAAGTGATAATAAGATAGCAGTGATGAATTTGTTAAATCTGGAGTACATGTGGAACTCATCTGGAGCATACAGATGAAAAATAAATACACTAATTTCCAAAGTGATGCAATGTGACATTTTGTCCATAAGAAACTAGCTGAGGACAGTCTAGCCTGCAATTATATTCTTGTAGACAGAAGTTTGGTGATTTTTTTAATGCATGTTAATATTTCTTGTTTACATAATAGTTCAGTAAGACAACGTTCTCCTCCTCAGCTCAGAGACACCAAAATTCACCCTGTCTGGTACAGCAAAGAGTTTATCAGCCCTAGAAGATACATACACATAGTGTATCAGTCTTTTATCTCAAAAGAAAACCAGGTAAGTCTGGTTTCATATGCATCACAATCATTTTGAATTATCATGCATTTCTAATATCAGCATGTTCAGAAAATGGCCAAATCCAGTCCTTACTGTAACATGATGTCAATATGTCCACACCAGGGCCAAACAACTTAATCTTCTGAAATCTCTTCCAGCACAACACTTTGATTATTTCATCCCACCAAGTATCTGCTGCCTTGTTCTGAATCAAACCCCAATCTCCCCAGACTGTCCTTCCTAAATTCTGTCTAATCTCTTCTTGAATGACTTCGGTGACAGCAATTCGGCTACTTCCCAACAAAGTCTGCTCCAAAACCTAAACTTTCTGGATATGTCTACAGAGTATCTTTGTTTTCCATCTATTACGTATTTTGTATTCATAGTTCTTTGGAATTTTCATTACTGACATTTATGGACAATTTCTCCCATTCTTATGGACTGATTTCTGCTTATTCACTGGATAAGGAACTTAGATGTCTAAAATGGATTTCTTTTTTTTTCCACTTGTAAGCTAGGAGCTTACAAATGAGGTGTAGATACACTGAGCACTGAAGAACTGATAGATCTGGATGTAAGTACCTCTAGTCAGTGAGACTCATCTACAGATAAATCTGTTTCAGAAGAAGGTACAGCTTGGAAAGAAAACAGGAAGAATTCTATGATAACCCTATGGTTAGACGAGCCTTTAGGGGCTTAAATAGCGTATCATTTTGCACTAGTTATCTTTCAGAAGAAAACTAGATGCATCATCCTGGTCATCAACAGTATAATTTCCTGTCAGGCTGCTTGCTGCCAGTTGTGTGTCTAACCGGGTTTGACTTTACATAACTCAAGAACATTTGCCCACTTAACAGAGACTTCAATTCACTGTACAACAAGCAGTTGAATTGTGTAAATGTTGCCAAGTAATATAGATAACGTCAGAAGCCAAAGAATTTTCTATTCCTTGTATTTTGCTCCATCTCTAGAGTGCCACTCCTTTTCTTTCTCATACCCTACTACTAAACTCTAAAGTTCAGGAAATGCTGATAACTTAATAATAAGGGGGAAGACAGATGATGAGTGATTCCAAGTACTCTGACAACGAAAAAGGAGCATTCTAAATTCTCAAGGACTGTTTGGAAAAGCTATTTTGGTTTGCCCCATGGAGAAACTGGGAAGCAGGAGGCACATGTTACACTGACACCTTTCACAACACAACAGCCTAGAGGGCAACAAAAAAATTTTGATACTGCTGAGGGTAAGCAGTCTGCGATTCCTACAGTAAAATATTCCATGTCAGGAAAATGACCTCAATCTTTGATCTCTGCATGATTCATATTTTTTCAAGTTCACACTGAAGACAAAACATATGAAAATAACATTATGGTGGGTGTTTAGCTGTAAACAAAGGACTGTCTGGTGAAAAACAAACATTTTTACTCCCTTTCATTTACCTTTGTCTTCCCATAGTGTGACCACTGAGAATTAAATCCCCGATAATCTTCTGGATAGCTTTTTAGGTTAAATTCCGTTTATTTACATGAATACATAATGACCCATCATAAAACTCTCATGAAAAATTAACTTTTTAATTTTTCTTTTTCTAACTTATAGCAATCATTTTCTCAAGTGTGCATTTAGGAACTGAAAACCTGACTAAAAGAAGTATTTCTATCAGTTTCACAAACCAGGAGATATGGTAACTTTGTTTTAAAATCATCTTTAAAGACTTGTCATGCCTGTGACAACCACATAGACAAAAATTTCCCAACCATAGATATTTGATAAGCACATCCACTGTAAATACCTGGTTGCAGGTATACAGACATCTATATTTTTGCACCATCACCCTCTGAAAATCTCTGTTTTGGAAACATTAACATTTCCTTCCAACAAAAAAAGTCCAAACCAAATTGCAGTTCCAGTCCATACACTGATAAAGTTTCAGAACGAGCTGATTTAGTACTGACGAGAAAAGGCTGAGGAAAGGCAAACAGTTTAGTCTGACCCTCATATACACCAAGTCTCTTTGATGCTAATTTGGTATTGGCGGGAAGCATTTTCTGATGATACACCCATAGAAAGACAGCTTTACCTTGCCAGAAGAGTAGAAGGCAGCCCTGGTAAATGAAAATAAGCCCAGCATACGTATATGAAGAGTAAGTGTCCCCTCTCTTCTCAGTCAGTGTGACGAGGTTTACAAATAATACCTATTTTCATAGCAGGAAGCCCACATGCACACTCGTCTTGACATAATTGTTTACATTTCATTTATTACATCATATATAGAGGGAAGACTCAACACCCCCCAGCCTCAGTAAGATTAGAGGAATAAACAACTTTGCATCTTCATTTACAGCAAGCGTGTGTTAAAAAACAGGGCTGGGCTCAGTATTATCCCTGGATCTCTATACATCAGAACTACAGGCCTGGTTTTGAGGGTCATCACTCTAAAGTACTTCATGGCAAAACATCCCAGAAGCTACCAAAAGCAATATGACAGCACTAAAGACTCCCACCTACAGCATGTGGAGATGCTCACTTTCGTTTAAATTTCATAAGCATTTTCTTACTGTCCCCAGAACTGCAAAACTCTGTAAATTCCTCACAGAGTTCAGAAAGCACAGAGTGCCTTGGGCCAGGACCCATGCCCAGCAAAATGCACCATCCTCCTCACCAGGTGGGATTAGTCCCTGCAGACACAATCTCTTGCAGGAGGCCTGTTACAGGGAGACTTGAGGTGCCCCATCCACATCAGGGCTCCTTACAGGGCTGCCTTCTGCCACACAGGCACAGCCACGGTGAGGTTGACAGGCTTTGCACATGTCTAATAAGTCAACGTTATGATGGGAAAAACTCCCCCAATGCCAAGAGCTCTAGCAAGACCGTATAACACTTCATTTGTGTGCTAAAAACTCAACGGGGATTTAAATGAATTAGATCCTTGTGCACAAGAGAAAGTTAACCCCTGCTGAATAAACATATTAGTAGGTTAGGTACATAGGATATATTTTTTACAAAGCAGTTTCATTTGAATGTGAATTAAACTTGGAGACACATACCATGTCTTCAAATGTTTGGGTTTTTCATAACTTGCTGCTTCTTTTTTTGTTTAACGAGGGCAGCGTTCCACCAGGGTCTTCTTTTTCCCCTGTGTAACACAACCAAAGATAACTTCTAAAACTAGAATAAATAAATCAGAACACTCAAAGTCAAGGCTGTCACCGTAGTTTGACTTGAAACAGAGAAAACACATCATAAAGTACAGCAAATGTTTGACAAGTTTCTTTAATGACCCAGAAACTGATTATGACGTACTGAATTTTGCAAGTCAGTAAATCTGCCCACATATACAATAGCAAACCAAAATACTGGAACTCTGTCACCAATGAGATTTTCTGTTCAGATCCAGCAGCATCGTGACTCTAGTGACTCCCAGGCTCAAAAAAGCTTTGGTGAGACTGGAGGACTAACGCCAAATCTCCACTCTGGTGTTTGTGCCTGCCTCCTCTTGCCTGTGTACTCTCATCCATGTCCTTGCATGGGGAAATAATTGTGCTGTTTCACGTTCCCTATGAGTCCAGTGAAGGACAAAGCCACAAAAGCTGCTCTCAGATGTATCATCCCTGTTTTCATTAGCACAAGGCATAATTGGGATGTGACCCAAAGCCCTCTCAGGCTGGCTGATGTCTATCCATTCACTCCCCTGGGGTCTGACCAGCACAGGTCCCAGTGGAGTATAAACCACAGCACTATTATTTTCACACACAATTACACTGACAAGTGTATACACAAGGAGGAGGCCAGGAAATGAAGTTACATTTGCTACAGGAAACCCATCTTTTTTTCTTTTTTTTCCCCCCCAAAACTTTTCTTGCTCTCATACTCAAGTGTTGTGTGTTTCTCCCATCAGTAAGTACCACCACTTGTGTCCACCCAAGGACATGGCCATTCACACGATTCCTGGTGCTATTGCTGCAGCTTCCATATGTCTTCCTGGCAAATTTCTCTCTTAATTGTACTTCTTTCCTAAAGAAAAGTGCTTTTAAGTCAATAAGGGTTTACAAATGTCTCACCAAGTCAAGTGAAGTCCAAGTGGGTGAAGGGCAGTTTTATTTTCCTGCTACAAATTTTCCATTCACACCTATTTTTATGTTAGCAGGGGAAACCTCCATGATTTAATAACTACGAGCCATTTAACAAACATGAACTCAAACAAGCACTTGTAAAGAAGAAAAACAAATGCTTCACTCTGAAAGGTATGTTTTCCTTTTAAACACTTCTTCCGTTAGAATAGAAACATAAATTTAACTGAATTTTGCCCTTTTTTTTTTTTAAACCAAAAAGTTATTCCCCTTTCTCCCATCACAGATGGCTAGATGTTGACTCAGTGCAAGGAACTTGGGAGGTTATACAAACATGAACCTAGTTTGACAATCCATTATAACTTGGCTAATGCCCCTCCATCACCAATAATCAAGGCTCTGCTAGCGCTTTCATTCCTTTCTTATTTTTGCTGAGTACATTGCACTCTGCTCAGCTGAATCACCAGGATTTCTTTTCTTTTGAGAGAGCACTTTCTTTTAAAGCCTCTTAAGGGAAAAATATTTATTTCTCAAATGGAGCCCTTGCAGGAGTTTGGTTCTTACAGCTGAATTTGCAGAACTATTCATTTTCAGAGTGGTTTCAGGCATAATTTTCTCCCTGCTCCCCTCCTTTTCAAACAGCAGCACCATGCAGGGAAACAGTGCCTAGGTGCAGCACCTAACCTTGTATGTCTGCCCTGCCCCAGCACGACTTGATGGAAAATCCAAAACCGAGATTTCATCTTAACACAGATGCCAAAGCCCCAAGCCTGCCCCATACAAAGTTCCTCAATCCTAGTGGAAAACCTCAAAAAAACCCCAATCCTACCAATTCTGACTTCCTCATCAGCTTCTTTATGGGGGCCTAAAGTATCTGTTTTAAAGGGACATTGGGGGTTTTTTTGGTTGGAAGGGGGCACAGGGTCAGCCTTTGGGCTCAGCTTCTCCAACCACCTGAATTCAGGGTCTCCCATGGGAAACCTGGGGATCCACTTGGAGACACAGTTTTTCAAACCAACAGTCCAGCCACTGACTCATGAGCTTGTGTGGACTCATGGCAGTGAAAACATAACTGCAGCTTGGCTTGCTGATACGGGAGTCTCTGATGAGACTTCGGTTTGGCCACAGGCTCTGCTTGTGCCCTGCTCCCATGCAGGAAGGAGCTGTGGCTGTGTGAAGAAAGGATGGAGCTCCCAGAGACTGGCACCCCAGCACCCATCTTGGCAAAGGAGCCTGTCAAGGAACCAACCTGGCACACAAATCACATGCAACACAGGGCGGACACATGTCCTGCTTCTGCCAGGCAATGTATCTCCCCTGGCCAGAGTCCAAAGCATGTCAGACCCGTGCACCTGTCAGTGTGCTGCACCACACGCTGGGTTGAGGTAAGTAAAGCTTGGCAAGTTTGCATTTCCCTGCAGAGCTTCACTACTGCAGGCAGGAGCACCTCTCAGGCTGGGCAAAACATAATGAATAGGGCTCTCTGACTTCTCACAGTTGGGGTCTCTTTTGATGAGGCAAAGCAGGACTGAATAAATAACCTCATCTTACTCAGCCTCTGTGGGAATCCAAACATTTCTGAAGATTTTGTCATCTGAAGTTGAATACAGAAGTGAGGTCAACATAGTGAAAAGATCCTGAGGGAGTAAAGCTTTATTTAAAAGAGAAGGGACTTAGGAGCTCTGGAACTTACACCTGCCAAAGCCCTCAGACATAGGGTCATAAATCACTTATGTGCTCTCAAAGATTGAGAATTTAGGAGTTTAAAAGGGGTATCTAAGACCTTAATCAGCCATTAACCTGGAAAACTGTCATATTTGCAAAGGCTTTGAAATCTCATTCCTGACCCCCTCATAGGAGAGACAACCCACTCAAATGCAGCAGCTTTAAAGGAAAAAAGTCTCTCAAACACAGCCACTTAAGTGAAGCCTCTTTCCATCCCTTTTGTCACTGCCACCAAAACAAGGCACAGCCCCATGAAGGGCCTCTGTGGCACAAAGGTGCTCCAGGCAGGGGGTGACAACTCTGGGGTCACCTCCTGGAGACCAGTGCCACCAGTAGGTACAGGTCAGGCAGAGGACGGCACGTTGGCAGGGCTGGGCACCAAGCATTATGGGGCTGTTGGCAGGGCAGAAAAATGTGGAGTAGCTCCACACACCACAGCATGCTCCTTTCTGCTGGGGTTGAGCACGGGGATAGAGAGCTCATCTCTCATCACAAAATAACAGAGAAAAGACTTACCTGCTGAGGCAATGTCAGCATGCCTGCTTCACCTCTGATGCCACAGAGGAGAAGAGTGGCCCAGTTTTTGATGGCAGGAGCATCCTAAAGCACTTGCAGAGGCAGTCAGGGAGCCAGGAGACACGTGGAGGGAGCCAGCGGAGAGCACAGCATCCAATTCAGCAAATCCCTTAAGCACATGTTTAAGTGCTTTACTACATCGGGACCAGAGAGCGTCTGCACAGCCAGCCCTCACCAATTCTGGGATACCTGCTTCTATCCCATGAAGGGACGAGGAGGTGGATCAGTCCCCTGCAAAAACAGGCGATACAAAGTAAAGAACCCAAGGACACAGGCAGAGCAAGCCCTCTGTAGCAGAGACGATCTGCATCCAGAGGTATGCTCCTTGGAGCAGCTCACTTCTCCAGGCAGTCACATTGGGTTATTACCATATAGGATCTCTTCTTTCTTTTCTCTTTTGCCATGGGTTTTCTTTTCTTCCCCCCCCTCTCCTTTTTCTCTCCCACTAATGTTTATTTCAAGTTTCTCATCTCCAGTCTTGACAGTGGAAAAGCCCATTCCAACATATGTTCTGCAGATTATTGGACCCACCTCCCCCTCCAAGTGTTTCAACAACAATCAGTTTTCTGTGCAGTGAGAGGGATTACAGCCCTGTAGTATCTTTCTGCATTCTTTAAAATCTTCTCTCCTCTCTGGGGAAGAATCTGTTTCTGATGTTAATGTGGTACTACGTGTTTGTAAAGTGTTCTGATCCTGCCTGCTGTCACCACAACATGGTGATGAACTAAGAGTTTAATTTCGGTTGAATTTGCACATGCAGATTAACAAAGGGCATGGAAGGACAAGAGGAACTCTAACATCTCTGCCTCAGCTCACTCAAGTGCATCTCTGGGGATGGTAACTCCTTCACCCTAGTGTTGAGACACAAAAGCAAGAAACTTGAAGATTTAGTAGAGTCAGTATTATTTTGACTCTGATATTATGGAAGGAGAGAGTTTAGGAAAGACCCCTTATCAGCTGAGTTAAGACAAATCCTTCTCCTTTGTTTTAAATTTCTCCTCTTCATTCTTAGTACTGCAAGAAGGTAGAGTGTGCTGCACGTTATCAGTATGCCCTCAACCCCACTGAGCTGAAGGGTGGTAGCTAAACAACCATTCCAGCACTTGGAGTGGATGGAAACAGAGATGTCAGCAGGCTTTCAGAGTGAAGGCACCTCCCAAGGCACTTTGAAGGAGGCCAAAGGCATGATGGTCTTCAGCCCCATAGTCCACAGGGGCCGTCTACAGGATGCAGTACCTCCAGCCCCAGTCACAATCAACCTTGCCGTACGGACGGCTGGTCTTGCAGAAATTTGCAAAGAAACTGAGTCACTGTGGGGACTCTGCACCTCTAAAGCACCCCATTCTCAACCCTTTAGAAGAAAGGCATGAGGTCAGAAAACATCACAAAGAGAAGGATTGTAGCAGATACGCTGCAGATCTTGGCAAGTGTCAGTTTAAATTGATTGAAGTGTTAAAAATGGAGGACCCTCATTTTGGCTGTAATATATAAAAGCTTTGCTAGGCATCGGGAACTTTGCAAAGAGTACTAATTTATAGATGCTTTTCTAAGGAGGACAAGTAAGTGTATTACTTTTCCTTTAAAGTGCAGCTGCAACAGCAAACCACACACACTCTCTAGGTTTTATAACCTTGCTAATTTTCCCTAAGTCTTGGGAACTATTGGTGGTAAGTATAATGGTATTTTGTTTCAACCTAAGAAGAAAAAGAAAACTGAAATCAAAACAAAAAAGTTGTTTTCAGAGTACGGCTAACAGCTGAACTAAAGGGATATTGACTCTGATCTCCACAGAAGAGCCACTGATGCCAGGGAGACTGGTTCAGGGAGACTCTTGATTCAGCTACAGGAATCGGGGGGTTATTTTTATTCCTATTCAGATCAATGGGAAAACTGGGCATATAAAGTATGCAAGGACAAAATGACAACCTAAAGCAAATGCCAGATAAATCAGTAAACCTTTGGGCTCTATGCAGAAAATCTGTGGCCATGACAAGAGGGAACCTCAGAGGATTGCACTGGATGAGGAACTTGCATGAAGAGGAATCAACTCCCAGCTCTGCAATGCATTTTCTTGTTTTCACGTTCCCATTTGTAAAACAGGACACTACAAAACCAGTACACTGGGATGTGCAAGAGGCTTAGATACTGCAGTAGGAGGAGTGTGTAAGTGTTGAGATTGAAATTCTCATCTTCTGATACCATCACCACCTGAAGCACTGACCAGATGGTTTATTTTATGTCAGCTGTTTAAAGCTTTGAATGTTGCTTTTGTTCCCTAGAAGGAAATCATGTTTTTCGTGGCATCGTGTCAGAATAGCTCAGCACTGGGGCACCAGTCTAGAGTGAAGATGACTTGAGTTCATCTTGCCATTTTACCAGCTTTAGGAGAAAGCTTTTGATTTAAGAGCAGAACTTTGACCACAAGTTGGCCTAACTGCCTTTGCAGAAGGAGTGGAAGCAACTCTCTCCTCAATTAATTCTGGGGGACGTAAAAGAAATATCTTTTGCCCAAACTCTAACCACAGTCCAAATTGTTAAACAAAGCATTTTATCCTTTCCTTGATATGAAGGGGCACATTGCACAGGAAGGTTATTTGCCTATAACAGCCCAAAAATGGAACTGAAGATTTTTCTCCCTCCTAATTCTCTGGGCTTTCACCTTTGAGCAATGGTCTCTGAGAAAAAAAATAAAATAATAATAATTTAAAAAAAAAAAATCACTGTCAACCTCTATGGAGGTCCAAAATGCTGCTCACTTTCCAAAATCGCTGGGAGAGCACAGATAATAAAATATTTGCTGGAAAGGCACTAGGGCATATTAAGTATAGAGAAGCAACCTTAACTCTCCATATGAGCCTGAGTGAGAACTGTAATGTTATTTGAACTATACCTATATTTTGTATTTAACTTAAAGCATTTCTTCACCCCTCCAACATCTTTTCATTTACTCCAGTGTGTTATCCCACATTATCTCATTAGCTGTGTTATTTTAGCTGCACTTAGGATGCAGGTGATATTGCCAATTCGCTACCTAGTCATAAAACCAGGTATCCTTTTATTGTCATTGGAGTTTTCCAAAATATTCACTAATGCTACCACCTCAAGATTTATTTCACCAGCTAAAGAGTATGTTATTAAGTATTTCATTACTGTAATAAAAATGATAATGTATGAACAGAAAATCATAGATTTTTTTGTATCCTATTCTTGTTATTCTCATTTTCATTTCCTTCTATTTATATCCTGACTTACAAATCTCATGAGAGATTTCAAACTAAATGGTCTGGAAAAGGGAAAAGGAGTTAAGTAAGTTCATAACAGCACCCAGACATCTGCCAAAATAATTTTTAAACTGTTCCTGACCTAGCTATAAAAGTACATGGCTAGCTACACTCACCAGCACAAAGGCAGTATCATCAGCTTGTTAATAGATCTTCCATTTTAAGTCCACCAGCAGTCAAGCAGAAGATCCAGCCTGTTGGCTTTGTTCCCTTGTTATTAGCCATAGCACTGAGCAGAGCAAGGAAAGAACGTTCACCTCCAGGAATGAGTTTGTGTTGCAACAAAGGAGCAGCAACAGAAAGGAGGACTATACACAGCCTTATCCTTACACGGAGAAATCATCCTCTGGCTCACAGGGAAAACACAACTGAGACACAGTAAAGTTCTGGAGACTCTCTGGCTTTTCACCTTGCCTTACTGGTCTGAACCCAAGACTTTTCAAGCAAGTTGAGCATTAAAATTAAGCATACCAAAAAAAAAAAAAAAAAAAGTTATGAACATGCATGATGAAAGTTCAGAGAGCTATCTGGAAGTTATATAGTCATTGACTGAATTTGCAGAAAAATATTTTATCCTTTAAACCTTTACATGGTGGCTACTTCCGTTCTTATACACTGAACATGAAAGGCTTTCTGAACTTCTATTCCATCCTAAAACTGAGCGCTGCTGTAGCACATGTCAAATAGATTTTCTAATCTACATCATTCATGTTATATTCAAAAAAAGTCTGGTTGATAAAAGAGGACCACGTAACGTTGGGTGAGATAGCAAGTAACGAATATACTGAATTATTTCACAGAGAACAAGATTTGCTACGTGTCTCACTGCTGATTTTTCAATCACGATTAACTTTTGTAATAGAACTGGCAAAATAATAGGCAAAAGTAAACCACATCAGCTCCTTTGATTCATTATAGGCTGTACAGGAAAATCACACTTTGCCCCAGCCCTATGAAAAGTGACAGTAAGACTAAACCACAGTGACTGAATTCACCAAAGATCACAGTAAAAATAAGAAGCAATTATCTTACAGTGTTAAGAGTTTCAAGTGAAGATAGCCTAAATGTTACTGTGCACCCAGTCTGCCAGCTCAGTTATGCTGAGCAGCAGCAGATAAGGCAGGATCTTCAGGCTCACAGCAGCTACCTTCAGAAGTTGATTTCAGCTCTACTGAACCTTCCTGAGTGTGTACTATGCACTGGAGTACATACCAGCAAAGCCAGCCACAGCATCACTATCTCCAAACAAGGAAATAAAAAGGACAACCAGCAGGGCTTATCTTTTCCTTCAACCAAAGATACATACCTTACAATCAGCATGCCTATGGTTCACAGAAGGGGAGAAAATAAGATAACACACCAAACATAATTCTGCTCCTAAAGGAGTGCTGCTCCAGCAGCACCATCATCTCCAGGCTTCAGCAAGCACATTGCCAAAAGCAGATCAAAATCTCCTGCCCCAGCCTGCCACCTAGGCATGGTTTTGTGAGACCATGCATGCCAAAGCCTAAGGAAGATGGTGCAGAAAGTCAAACTGCATCTTTTCCGAGGAAGAGTTACGGGCAAACTGTGAATACATAGCAGTAATACAGAAATATATGCACGCGTCCTTTATATACAAACAAAACCAGTACAGATCTTTGTTACCAGTCCAAACCTGCGTCCTTTTATGTACATCATCTTCAGCCATGCAGAGAAAGTTCAACAATTATCCTCGAGTGAGGAAAAACATATGGTTCAGATGCATTCCTTAAACCCAACGAGGAACAGTGCTCTGCAGTGGTTACTGCACTAGGACTCGGCTGAATCAAAACCTGACTTGACTTTCCTACTGAGACATTGGGGGATCCTAATTACTCAATATCTGAAAGCAGAGGATGTGAATGCCAACTATCCATTGAAAAGTGTAAAAGCTGAGTGTTACAGCTATTTGTGTGTGGAATAAAATTATTAAATACTATTAATTCCATATCTCTTAACCACGTAACTCCAAGAGCATTGACTTTCATTAACACAGGGTATGAAAGTCTCACAAGAACCCTCAATTACTGTGACTTATAGGTCATGCCAAAAGAGAAGAACGTGTTGGTGATGCCTTCTAAATGATAATTCTTCAATTCTTCTTACTGCAACTAATATCCATCACTTGTTGGTTGTTTCAGAGTGCTACATTTCTCAGAATGAAACCTACACCTAAGCTCGTTGGTGTAAAGTATCCAATACTGTCTGTCGGAGAATTACCTATCAGATCTTGTAACGTTTTGATTAGGTATTTAACTCTATACTGAACTACTTAATGAATGAGGAAAAAAAAGTAAGATATCACATAGTATTTTAGTGTCAGCTGTCGTGTAAATTATGATTGCTCTGTTTCACAGAAACAAATAATCCAGAGCTGAATGTTTCTTCAAGACAAGGTCAGCTGATGAAACACCTCCTTTTAGGAGGAAAGTGGATAATTCCCTCTTTCATCTGCTTCTGAAACTCCAGTCGTCTTCTAGCTTTCATGACATGATAAAATACTTCTGAGAAAGGTTGCTGTAATATAAGAAATGAACACTGGGAGTCCTGGAATTCTTGAAAAGCAAAATAAAAATGTAGATAAATTCCTCAAAGCCACGGCTTCAGCTTAGGCCTTGTCAAAAGCCCACTAAAATTAATATGAATTTACTGGTTTGCTTTAAGATCCGCCTTTCATAACCCCTGTGCGTGTAATCCCAGCACAACAACATTTTGGATTCAGTGGGATATATCCCATTTCTCTTACCATTTCCAGGAAGGAGCAGAGATATTCCATGGTGAACATGGTGCACTTCACTGTGATTTTACTGTCCCTCTGTTTCTGCTGCCTTGTGGAATGTGGAGAGAAGCTGTTTTCTGTGGTGAGAACAATCAAAATGAGTAGGGGATAGAAGTTAAACTAACTACTATTAAATTCAATGTATATTCATGGGGTTATTGTTTCTATCTAGTCCCTTGAATATTCTGGTTCAGCAGTCACCCTTAAGATATCATCAGTCTGCTTTTTCAGCAATCCAGACAGAGGACATCACCACTGATGTAAGTGGATATATATCACATAATTGTTCTTGGACAGTGTACTGTGTAGATTTAGTACACGAGTCTGTCTGTGTTATCGGGTTATTACCAAAAAGAAAGACATTAGTCACCATGACAGACACAAAGCACCACTATTCAGTCTCTGAACGAAGGCATCAAATAGACTTATTGCTAATTAGGATGATGACAGCCAGGAATTAAATTTAAAAGCCTCTGTTTATGCCCTACTTCTTAAAATTATTCATCTCTGTCCTATCCTTTTCCTTCTCACAAATCTGGTAGTAAAACACGAGACAGGCTCTTCCACGATTGTCCTAAACAGTTTCTTGTTAACAGGTACATAATGATGACAAACGAGAGAGAAGAAAGTGGTCATTAAGCTATTAGAAGCTGAAGGCACACCGTTTGAGCACACCCAGCATTCATCCAGCTTTAGCTTGCTTTCCTAAGCCAGAAACACAAAATGATACAGAACAGAAAATGTAAATCATCAATGATGTAATACTGAATGGCGTGATACCTTGGAAGGGCTTAAGCATACATGAACATTTTCTTGACCAAAAAACTGCAATGACCTATCCTGGCATATCAATACCTCCTTACTTTCTTCATGGCTTTCCAGAACACATTAACCCTCTGTATTACTTAACACTACATAGGCCCTCATGCATCTGTCTGAAAAGATGAAGTGGTATTTTGCTGCATGTGGCTGTGCAGCCAGCAGGTTTTGACTCACAGAGGATGGGACTGAATACTCAGAAATTGGGGGGGATGTTTAAGTGCTACTTTCTAAATAACTTGTAAGAAGCACTGAGCTATACTACCAGTGAGTTCTTGCTGGTCTTGGTAGAGGAAAAATGTAAACAAAAATACAAAAGCAACAACAAACAAACAATATAATAAATAAATAAAAAACAAAAACACAACAACAAAACAAAAAAGGCGAGAAAAAGAAAAAAAAAGATAAAATAAAAATGCTTCCAGAGTGATTTGGCATGGGAACCTGGTAAAAACTTCTGTAAGAAATATGCCTAGCAGAGTATAAAATTACTCTAGATGATTTATCTTTGAAATTACTCTAGATGATTTATCTTTGGCTTGCTGAAATAAGCATGAAGATGACAAGAAACCTGACACATCCATGATGGAAGTTGCGGACAAGGAGACCAAGAAGCAAGGGACAGCTTGCTGGGAGATCTGAGTGACCAAGAAGAGCAGACATGGGCAGAGCTGCCCAAAAAAACAGACAACATCAAGAGGCAAAGAGTGAATCCAGAGAAACAGCCGAGGTGAACCTCTTTCCAGACATAACCCTTTGCCTGCCTTGTTGAGTAGATGGTGATGATTAATTTCTCTTTTTTTTAAAAAAAGAGGCTTTATTGTGTGAAATTTGGAATGTTAATTTCTTTCCCATTTTCTGAAGTCTAAGGTTTGTGTGTTTGTCAAGCCATCCTCTGAAAGAATCTTTTATCAGAAGTGGTTACGGTTGGTTCGATAACATGCTTTGAATACGTTTCAATAACCATTTCACAACAAACTATCCCTGACATTTTCAGGAGGCAAAGTGTTGGAAAAGCCCAGCTTTTCCCACAAGGATTGGTTTTGCTCTGAAAGAAGCCCATGCTAGAATGTAAACATATTTCTTATCAAGCTTCAAAACACCTTCTGATAATTCTGGGGGGTTCAGTATTCTTTGAGATGGTGATTCACTAGTAGGGGAAAGATCTACTCCAGCAGAAAGGGTATCCTATCATTACTCCTGCAGAAGTAATCTGCAGCAGCAACTTTCTTACCTTGGTTAACAGTTCACAGGAGGAAGTCAGAACAGAAGAGTGACCTCTTCAATGTTTTTGACCAAGGACAGCACTTGTGGGGAAATAAATGGCTTGTTACCATAAATAGTGTATCATCTTCTTAGAATAAGTAGGTTTTCCTCCTTTTTCCTCATGTGGCAATTTGCCTTTTTGACCTGACTACATCTTGCACATTTCTTTTACTTTCTTTCAGTGGCTGGGTACAATGAAAGAGTTACAAGCTAACTGCAACTATAATTCCATTAATGTTATTTTTACAAGTCAATATTGAATTAACTGCAGGCTGACAAAAAGACATAACAGAAGAAAAAGAAATTCTCTGCCTTAAGTTAACTTAATATACGATTACAACAATATAGTGAGAAAAAAATGGTGCTTTACAATGAAATCATTCAAATAGTTAAAATAACAATACATAAATTTCTGCATGAAGAAACTAAAATCCTTCACAGGTAATCTGGGACCCAAACCATGAGTACAGGGCAGAAAAGTGAGAATATCCACCACCAGAACATTAATAACAAGAGAAGTTTGGTTTGAAAAGAGCCACAAGAATAAAACCATGAATAGCTCTTAATGCTTCTCATAGCAATGAAACAGCCACTTAAATGGAAAATGAAAATGTAAAAAACAAATGGAGTGTAACTTTGATTAAGGATTTGTTTTTCAAAGGCATTCATCTATGTTACACGACTGGGAGACTTCAGTCCCTGTAGTGCAACATGTTCATATTCAAGCTCAGATTTTAGGGAGTACATGATGTTTTGATTGGAAACTGGATATAAAGAGACTCCTTCAAACAATAACCAAAATAAAGACATTGACATGAGGAATTCAGCTGTGGTTTCACATGCAGCCCAGGCAGTTTGGCAGCTGGCTGACCAAGGCAGGGCTGCTGTTCTCTTCCTCTGAAATATCCCTGCTGCCCCAAACCCCGTCTTGCCCCCAAGCCAGGCTGCCCTGTTGCTCCTTTCCTCCACTGCCATGACTCACCAGAAAGCAGAAACCAACACAAGATTTCTACTTTGGGTTTATTTTTTTTTTTCTTTTCCCTATTTTTTTACCATTTCAGTAAGTTAAATCAGCTCACGGGGAGGCCCAGCAAGTACCAGAAACAGCATAAGGGGAGCACATAGCATGGAGGAGGTGCTGGGGAAGATGCCTGCTCCCTAGGTTTACTCTGAGCTCTGTCCACTAAGGTTAACAGGGAGGGTCCCACTGACTCCAGCAGGCACTTGACTGATCCCACATTTCAGGGGGGAGAACACATTTGTCTGTGAAGACCATGTCCACATGGCCAGGTAAGGACTTTTAAAGCAACGAGACTCCTACCGCGTCTCAATTAGGTCAGAACAGCCCCACCAAAACCAGAACCCGTCCTTCATTCCATGGAGAATTTCAAGCTGCAGAAGGTTAATTATGGACAGCAGCAAGGTGAGAATGAACAGCGATGGCAGCCGTCAAAAGGAGAGCTGCTCTGGATTTATAAACAGGTTCTGTACTCAATTAACGCTCTTGCCTTTGGCATGCAGAACAAGTTTGCTCAAGAGCTGAAAAAGACTGAGTAATACAAAGCTGCACACTGCAGCGCTTTAATCATTTTTTCACACTGAACTGAGGACCTAATTAGTTATGTTAGTGTAGAACTAACGGCACATTTGTTATAATGGCTGTTTCTTTCCTAAAATGTTTTACATAAGGCTCACAAGTTTGATATCACAGTATGCCAAAAAAAAAGGAAAAAAAGTGAGAAATGCTCTCTCTGCTTTTGAGAAAGCTTGGTCTAATGAGGTTGTTCATTTTTCTGCCTATAACTGGTTAGAACAAAAGATACCAGAAGTCTCCATTCTTCTGGGTTTGAAAGTGCTCAGGAACAAATCTGTTCTAACCACTGACTTGTAATATTAAAGTAGGAGCGACTGTACTTTGGTTAGATGTCCCATAGTTGATAGTAAAGCTGAGGATACTAAACAAGATATAAATGTGCCCATTGGTGTAAATAAACACAGGGCTGGCAAAGGGGAAACCCTACAAAAATAGCGATGTAACTACATCAGTAATTACATAGTATAGACCCAAATGTTCAAGGCCTCTTTCCCTTATTTTGCTTTGTTGGGTATTTCCACCACCAAGACAGCAACTAACAAAGCCAGCTTCCACTCCTGCTTGCTCTATCGAAGATTGATACAAATATTTTCTGCTTGTAAGAAAATGCCTGCCTGTGGCAGCTCTTTCACAGCTCCCTGCAGTCAGGGAGGGCAAAGATGTGACAACAAATGCATAGCACATGCCTAGCCCAAAGCTTCTGCATGGCCACATTTAACTAATCACAGTAGTTGACTCTAATGACAAATTCATCCATAGGCTTTCAGTGATGTGCTGGTGTTATTATAGCAAGAGGACATGCTGCTGTAGATTGTGCAACACGCAACAAATATTAATGTCAACTTCACACACACACCCCCCCAAGAGCCCATCTTTGCATATGGCTATGAAGTCAAGCGGGGGTGAAATGCTTCAGGCACAGAAAGAGCCTGGCTGAGCCAAGAGTCGTCTATGCATTAGCCACCATTTGATTTCTTGACATCCCAAACTCTTTTTTAAAGTCACATAGAATCAGTCTTCTCAGAAGAGACCTTCAATATCATGAAGTCCAACAATTAACCCAGCACTGCTAGACCACTACTAAGCCATATCCCTAAATGCCACATCTACTCATCTTTTAAATACCTCCAGGGATGGTGACATCACCACTTCCCTGTGCTGCCCCTTCCAGTGCTCTACAAGCATTTCTATGATGATATTTTTTTCTAATATCCACCTAAACTCCCCCGGGTGCAACTTGAGTCCATTTCCTCTCATCTTATGACTTGTTACCTGGGGAAAGAGATGGACCCCCACCTCACTACAACCTCCTTTCATGTAGGTCACCCCTGAGCCTCCTTTTCTCCAGGCTAAACAACTCCTGTTCCCTCAGCTGGTCCTCGTAAGACTTGTTCTCTAGACCCTTTACCAGCTTCATTGCTCTTCTCTTGACACACTCCAGCACCTCAGTATCCCGCCTGGAGTGAGTGGCTCAAAACTGAACACAGTATTGAAGGTGATGCCTCACCAGTGCCAAGTACAGGGGCAGAATCACCTCCCTGCTCCTGCTGGCCACACCATTTCTGATGCAGGCCAGGATGCCGTTGGCCTTCTTGGCCACCTGGGCACACTGCTGGCTCCTGTTCAGCCAGCTGTCAACCAACACCCCCAGGTCCTTTTCCACCAGGCAGCTTTCCAGCCACTCTTCCCCAAGCCTGTAGCTCTGCCTGAGGTTGTTGGGGCCCAAGTGCAGGACGCAGCCTTTGGCCTTGTTGAACTCCATACCACTGACCTTGGCCCACTAATCCAGCCCATCCAGATTCCCCCGCAGAGCCTTTCTACCCTCAAGCAGATCAACACACCTGCCTAACTTGGTGTCATCTACAAACTTACTGATCAGTTCAGGTCATTAATAAAGATATTAAACCACATAACCAGATAACAGTGCTGATGTTATCTGAGCATATCTGGGGTGTGAGCACCTGTAAGCCCAGCTCCTGCATTTGACACAAATTTTCAGCTGAATAGATCAAAAACCAACAAAATGAAAATTAATTGTTGCCAATTTTTTAAAGGTGAATTAATACCCCTTTAAGAAAAGAGGTGCAAACACCTTTCATAATGATTGAGGCTGGGGAAAAGATAGAAGGTTAGAGCCAAACCTTTGTTCTCTGCTTAGTTGTCCTAGCAAATGGCCGCTTTGATATAATGTGCATAAGCCCTCCTTGATGCACGGACTGCAACCTAGAACTGTCTCTGCACGTGCACTCCTGTTTTTGCAGCTGAATGCCCTAGATACTCAGTATTGAGTCATACACACTCGTGACACCACAGTCCCTTGAATGCAATACGATTTATTTTACATGACCTGACACAGATTCAGGAGAAGGAGGCTGCAGGTCACCCTCCCCACGCTGTGCCCCAACAACCTTCCCCCCCCCGCTCCCCGTGACTACAGCTTCATTCAGCTTTAAGGCACCCTGGCTTCCTTCCTGAAAGCAAAATGCTCCTTTGAACAT
>JAAGNO010004012.1:0-27311 GCA_033439905.1 Ceryle rudis | reverse complement strand
GGGCAGGGCTCGCGCGGCACCAAGGCTGGTTTTCCAAGGCTGGGATTGGATGAACAAGATCTTGGGAGGGGACATGACTGGGGCAGCTGATCCAAACTGACCAAAGGGATATTCCATAGCATATGACATCAGTTGAACAATAAAAGCTAGAAGAAGGTGGGGAGGAGGGCATCTGCTTGTCCTCTAGAGCAACAGTTATGCATTTTGGAGCCCTGCTTCCCAGAAAGGGGCCAGACAGAACCTGCTGATGGGAAGGAGAGAATAAATCTTTGTTTTCTTTTGCCTTCACACACAACCTTGCTTCACTTTTCATTAAACTGCCTTTGTCTTAAACCATGAGTTTCATCTTGTTTTCTTCTCCCTGGTCCAGCTGAATGGAGGAGGTGGGGAGAGTGATAGAGCAGCTTGGTGGGCACCTGGCATCCAGCCAGGGTCAAACCACCACACTGGGTTAAGATCCTCTAAATGTACCAGAGCCAACAATTCCCCTGGATTTGGACAATTAGCACCACAGAGGCTGAGGGTCATCCACCTCCTAAATCACCTCCACCAAGCAGCCAAGGGAGTGATCAGGACTACAAGTCAATGACAAACCTGCTGCTAAAATAACAACCTTAATCCCACATGGATTAGGCATTTCTAAGGATAACTGGTGCATCCCTCATCCCACTCTACCAGCGCTTCTCCAACAGGATGAGAAGTGTGAGATTTTTGCAGGTCCAGGAGGTGGGCAGCCCGCGGGAGCTCAGTCCCCCTGTAACTCTGGGTCAGCCTCATTTTCTGTTCAGGCGTGGCAATAAATGTGTGGCACTTTGAAATTTGAGGATTAAGAGAGCCAGAGGTCTTCCTTGCTGAAGAGAGTTGGAGCAGTATCGTCCATCCTCTCTAAATTCTGATAATCCTGTTTGCATAGAGGAGACAGCTCCCATTTTCCAGCTGTGACACTGTATTGGTGGAACCGTCTTCTACTTCTATACTATGCTGTTAAAAGAACTCCCTGTGGTTTCCCTGGGCTCCTGGCACTACCTCAGCAGTGAGCATATTGCATTTCTTGTGCTTTCTGAGAGTGTGTGAGATCCGTCACAGATGCAACATGCAACGTTCTTAAATTCAGGCAACAATTACAGTTCTTACCTAAACGGGAGGTACAGGTTTAGCTGGGAGGTCCAGGCAGGTTCATCACCACCCTGCCATGTAGGGGTCAGCAAGAGACCACCACCACCTCCTGCATCACTGCAATAATGAAGCTTCTCCATCACAGGCAGATGTCAAATTGTTCAGTGACTGCTGGTAATGGTGTTTGAGACCTTTAGGTGGGTAGAAGGGCAACACTGGAAACGACGTCCGCCATGCGTTAGGATGTATGGTGCATGAAAAACTGTGAGGAGACACCATGAGAGGACTCACCCAGCATTCAGTTAATGGCTTGGCAATCAAGACTTCCACCTTTGACTCCATGGCTGATGCACCCTGGTACTGCTCCGAAGTTCAGCTTTCCATTCTTTCAGGTGTTCAGGCTGTAGTGAATTTAACATCGTTATGTTAAGAGTTGTTATTAGCAAGTGGCAGCTGGTTTAATAAACTCAAAGTCAGCAAAGCATTAATCTTTTTGCACACCAAAGCCTTGTATTATTTCTCTGGTGTGACAGCCAGCAGATGAATGGTCTAGACCTTCAAGAGCTTAGAGGAACTAAGGGGGAAGAGGTTTGATTCCCAGCTGGAATCTGGTCCAAAAGAAAAGCTTATCCTGTCAGTTTACTGCTGGTTGAAGTTCAGAGAATCACAGAATGGTGGGGGTTGGGAGGGACCTCCAAAGATCACCTAGTCCAACCCTCCTGCCAGAGCAGGGTCACCTAGAGCAGGTCACACAGGACCACAGCCAGGTGGGTTTTGAATGTTTCCAGAGAAGGAGACTCCACACCCTCCCTGGGCAGCCTGTTCCAGTTCTGTCACCATCACCATGAAAAAGTTTCTCCTTACGTTTACATGGAACCCCCTCTGTTCCAGCTTGCACCCATTGCCCCTTGTCCTATCACTGGACGTCACTGAGAGGAGCCTGGCTCCATCCTCCTGACACTCGCCCTTCACCTATTTATAAACATTAATGACATCACCCCTTGGTCCCCTCTTCTCCAAGCTCCTTCAGCCTCTCCTCCTAAGGGAGACATTCCACTTATGTTGGGGATCACGGTCCAGCTCACACTTGCCTTTCTGGACGTTCAACAAGCAGCTGGGTTTGGGTTCCCATCTTACATCCCCACTCCTCTGAGGCCTCCCCAAGCCTGGGCTGTCTTGTCCCTGAACTGCCCATGTCCTCTATTGTTCCTAAGGTGACTCTTTACACTTCTGCTACCTTTCCAAACAAGGATCATAGCAAAACATTAACAGTGTTCAGTAAATCAGTGTATACAATTTATCCTCTCCCTATCTTCACCAACTCCTGGGAACCTCTTGGGTCCAACTGATGCTCTAAGTGACCAGAATCCTTTCTCTTCCACACCTGCATAGTCTCCCATCTGTGCCAAAGCACAAAACTGAGAGTGAGGAAAAAAACCCAATTATTTCGTAATCTATCCTTCCAACCTACCCTAGACAGATCTCCTTGGTAGGTGAGGAAAGATCTCAGAATTATCCATCTCTTGCTTAATCCACAGCACGCTTAGGGAAATACATTTGGGCTGGAAGCTTTCTGTCCAAAGATAATCAATTCAGTCATCAAAATTAAATAATTTCATATTCTGTGCAGGAATCTCACCAGCATCACCAGTTTCAATTTCATATTCTGTGCAGGAATCTCACCAGCATCACCAGTTTCAATTTCATATTCTGTGCAGGAATCTCACCAGCATCACCAGTTTCAATGCTTTCACCAGCCATTTATATGGATTTTAGCAAAACAAATGTCATAAAAATCCCAAACCCAACCAATAGCTAACACCAAACAGATTTAGCAAGGAGCTGCTTAGGAGAATAATGCACATCTTCTCTAACTGCGCTTCACATTAATTGAGCACAAGGTGTGCAGACAACCTCCTAGTGAGCTACCACACGTTGGAGGAGTAAATTTGAACCTCTTTACAGAATTACTTCAGCCAAAAACTAGGTGAAGAGCAAGTGGTGTCTTCTGAGCTGCCTCTCAGCCAGGAATTCTTGCTGCTCCGCTTAGAAAGTTACGGCTATGGCATTTGAGCAATAAAATTCTGTTTAATGAACTTTTTTCATGAGTCTTGCATAAGAATGCTTTAATTAAGAAGGCTCTGTTTATGGCTAAAATTAGCTACTCCTTATTAGCACTACAGACCACCAATGCTCTCTTGCTCGCAGCTTCGAGGTGGCAGCTCCAGCAACCTCTCGCTCTTAAAAATGTGTTGGAAATCACAAACTGGCACCAAAAAAAAAAATTGTTGGAACCATCCCTGCGGTGGAAATAGGCCTTGTGAAGGGAAAACCCTTAGCAGTACTATTTTTATCCTTTGGGGAAAAAAAATTAAAACAAAAATACCACCCCCCCCCAAAATGCTGAGCATGAAAGTAACTCTATGTATTATATCTATGGTAAGGTGGGGTTCTTAAATAAAATTGCTTATAGTGGAAGAATTTCCAAACAGCTGTATGTTTGTCCAGGTGACTGACTATCCTCTTTGGTGACAGGTGAATACCGAGAGCCCTGGTGCTGGCAGTGCCACCCAGTACAACTTGGGTACCATGGGGCCTCAGAAGGGCTGGAGATCGTTCATGCGAAACCCTGCAGTGACCCCCTAGAGTCACAGAAGCAGCAGCTTTCCCAGCCTTCGTGGCCTTGAACTCCTTCTGCAGGGCATCCTTTCCCTAGCAAGCCTAGAAAAGGCAATTGGTATTCCAAGGAGGGGGTTCAGTCACCATCCTGGATGTGTTTAAGGGTGGTTTAGATGTGGTGCTGAGGGACATAGTTTAGGGGGGAACTTTGGAGAGTAGCATTAATGATTGGACTCGATGATCCCAAGGGGCTTTTCCAACCTGAATGATACTATGATTTCTTTTCATTGGACAACGCCCAGGGAAAAGACAAGGAGCTGCAAGTTAATATCTTGTTTAAAGGTCAGTAAAAGGAAAAATCTACCCTCCTAGATTTCCATGGGCACACACGGTCTATGGCAGGATTTAATCCTGACCCACTTGGGTCTGGTATTATGTGCCAAAAAAAGCTGATGTGATTGTGGTGAGTCCCGTCCATGAAGATAAAGCAGGTCAGCTGGATCAGTAAGTTTAACATCCAGCTGCATTTGCAGGATTTGTCCCAGAAAGTTTAACCTGAAATTCTCTCAAAATAAGGAAAAGGTTGACCTCCTAATCATAGAACTGTTCTTGTTGGAAGAGACCTTTAAGATCATCAAGTCCAACCATTAACTCAGCACTGCCAGGGCACCACTGACCCATGGCCCTCAGCACCACAGCTCCACGGCTTTTCAATCACTCCAGGGATCATGGGGACTCCACCACTGCCTTGGGCAGCCTGGGCCAGGGACTGACAGCCCTGGAGGGGAAGACATTTTCCCCAATGTCCACCATAAACCTCTCCTGCTACAATTTGAGGCCATTTCCTCTTACTCTATTGCTTGTTCCTGGAGAGAAGAGACCAACCCCATCTGGCTCCAGCCTCCTGTCAGGGAGTTGTCAAGAGTGAGATCTCCCCTGAGCCTCCTTTTCTCCAGGCTCAACAAGCCCAGGTCCCTCAGCTGCTCTTCATCACACTTGTGCTCCAGACCCTTCCCCAGCTCCACCGTCCTTCTCTGGACATGCTCCAGCCCCTCAATGTCCCTCCTGAAGCGAAGTGCCCAGAGCTGGACCCTAGGTTGGTTCTAGGTGCAGCCTCACCCGTGCCAAGTACAGAGGAACAATTCCTGTCCTAGCCCTGCTGGCCACACTAGTGCTGATCCAAGCCAGGGTGCTGGTGGCCTTCTTGGCCACCTGAGCACACACTGGCTCACCTTCAGCTGACTCTCAACCAACACCCCCAGGTCCTTTTCCAGCCACTCTGGAGCTCTGCCCCAAGCTCAGAGCATTGCGTGGGGTTTTTGTGACTCAAGTGCAGAACCCGGCAGGTGACCTTGTTGAACCTCATCCCATTGGCCTCAGGCCATCAATCCAGCCTGGCCAGATCCTAACGAATGTTTTACCAAGGCTGAAGCAGCTGGAGCTCTTGTAAATTGAGCTCTCCCAAGCCTCTCTCTGCCTTTCAAGCTCACAGAGTGAAGGGTTTGCTCCCTTTGGCAGCATGCTAGAGGAGCAGGGTTACCCCCACCAGCCACACAAATTGTCAATCTCCCTTGAAGGTCCTTTGCTCCTGGCTGCTCAGGAAAG
The DNA here is from genome assembly GCA_033439905.1 of Ceryle rudis. Lineage (NCBI taxonomy): Eukaryota > Metazoa > Chordata > Aves > Coraciiformes > Cerylidae > Ceryle > Ceryle rudis. The sequence goes on along the minus strand of JAAGNO010004012.1, from coordinate 21,971 downwards.
ACAATCTGTGTTCATAAGGATTCAGAGGCTTTGGATATAATTAAGGTAAAATTATCAGGGCAAGTGTAGAGGTTTAGCTTAAAAAAAAAAAAAAAAAAACACCAAAGTTATTTCATCTGAAACCAACTCTACAAGAACTGGAGCAGCGAAAGAGCATGGAAATTTAGCAAGGCAACTGTATATGATATGCCTGAAGTATCAAGATTAGAAGCCATTCCTGGTATGAAGATGCAAGGACCATCCTTAGGTTGTTCTTGATCTAGGCAAGAAACAAAGGTCTTCGTCCACTGTCACCTCAAATCACTGGCCTAAACTCTTCAGCACGAGCCACACACCAAACCAGGCTGTTGGCCTGGGCAGGACACACGTACCAATTGCTGGTTTATCCAAGGGAAGGGAGCAGAATGAATGTGGCTCCAAAGCAGGAGCTGCCAAGTCTTTGGAGCTGAGCCGTCATCCTCCAGACCCTCAGCTGTCATTTTCAACTCAAGAAAATCTGAGCATCACAGCCTGGTTCCCTCATAACACTGTGAGTTTTCACCTTTTCTAGCCCCTCTGTCCCTCCCCAGGAGATCAAGTCCCCCCTCCCCAGTTTTGTTTGAAGCTGGGAAGTACAAGAGACAGCCCTCGCTGATTCCACCAGTGGGGAGAATGCAAGTGAGGAATAGTTCTGTTCCCAGCAAGGCAATCTCATTTTTTTCTCATATTAGTTGACTTCAGCTGAGATGCTGCTATGCTATAGAAGGTTATTTACAGGTAGGCAAGAGTAAAAAGGAAGAAAATGCAGGAGGTCATAATTTGAAGCAACGTTCTTACACCTTGTTGGATGAGGTGTGCAAAGTGAAGCAGGCGAGAGCTTTGGAGGAGTCCTGCGAAGGTGACAAATGCAAACTGAAGCAGTGAGATGTTAGGGTCGCTGTTCTGACCACAGGCTAGGACAGGTGCCCAAGGATTTAGCAATTTACTAACAAAACTCTAATTAAGCTTCTGGTTTTTTTTCCTAAATCTATCATCTCTAGGAGTGGGCAGTATAAAGACATCTGGATGTGCAGATACACACCAGTGTAAGTATGACAGAGATACACGTATGTGAAAGCACTGTGATTTCATACACCCAAGAGAAAGGCGGGGGAAGATTCTTCTCAGAGGAAGCCAGAGAGATAACACCTTTCAGGCTGATCCACAGGCTGCTCGCAGACAGGCTTGGAAGAAGCAAGCAAAACAAGTCTGTTATCAAAAGGCTTAAAATAACCCTTGCAGGTGTCTGCAGCACTGAAAAAAAAAAAAGCAAAAGTTACAAACCAGAGAGACCAACGAGCACAGACCAAGCACAGCAGCAGAGCCTTTCAGCTACAGCGATCACAGGGACAGTACAAGCACCACCAGACGCGTTCACTTGCAAACGAGAATTCCACCACCGTGCACCCTCTGCTCCTGGAGGATTTCCCCCCTCCCACTGTAATTATAAGCAGGGGGTGGTGGATATGACAGAAGATGCTGCTGTCAGTTCTACCTGAAGTAATATTGATTGAAGTGCTGTTTCCTCCTATCACCAAAGGTGTAAAGTCTAAACCAAAGGAGCTACACAACAGAATCTGTAGTGTGCTGATCTGCTACCAGTCACCCAAGTATGGTCTGAAGCATCTTACCAGAAAAATCTAATCACTCTTTGCTTGCTTACCTTACCTTGCCATTACACAAACCAGCAGCAGCTTCCCTTCACGTTTTAACTCAGGTCAGGGTTAGAAAACCTCCCCGAGTAGTTAGGAGATGTTAGACAAGAACTCAAAACCCACATAGTGACGAACAAGCCCAAACTAATGACGCTCACACTTCCTTCTGCCAACACGTGCCATTCCATGAGCAAAGAGAGGACTCGGAGACTCCCAGTGACAATCCCAGCTCATTTCAGAAATATTTGGTGACGCTTCCTTTTGTAAGCATATGGGATAGCTGTGACTTTGCGAGGCTTTCCATATGGTACGTTCCTGTTCTAGCCACAATCAATCGGAGGGGGGGAGCAAAAAAAAAAATCAAGTACATTTGAAAATGAAGGAAACAGCCATTCTAGGTTTCTCACAAAATAGAGAAGAAAATATTTCATTGTACCAGAGAAACTACAGGATTTTGAACTAAAAGGCACAGATGCCAGGTTTTAGTACCTTTTCTTCGATGCTGCCTACCTGTTAGAGAGGGGACATTGTCTTGCTGCTGGGTTTTGTGCTCCTGAGAACCACCAACAGAAACTCTCTTGTGAGTCACGCGTGGACAACTGGGACTTCATAGGTACGAAGCTCTGGTTTTCTTTAGGATTGAAGCTGCTCCCTACTGCCTTCAGGCGTCACAACCCAACCCAATTATTTTTAATAGGACCGAATGAAAACTGCAAAGTCCACTCACATGCATTTTGACCAGTGTTATCTGAATTTCAAATAAATAAATAAAAGATTAGAACATCCTTTCTTACGAGTAAGCCGATGGAAGTACCTGCAGACAGGTACCAGCTAGAGGACAGGACTACATGCTCGTCCTACCTCCAATCACCTGCACGTTCTGTGTAAAAACAAGGAGAATTCAAGACAATTTGCCATTCAGATATTTCAGAACTCGAGGGTTTTTGTACCAAGGTGACCATAAGGGGGTGTGGCAGGGATGCAATATGCAGGGTACAGTGCTACCCTCTCCCCCTTCCATCAGATCCTCCTGTATCCCAGGGGAGTTACTTCACTGACGTGCAACCTGACAAATATTTAAACTATAAATTACAGGATTAAATAAGATTTTTATTGTCACATTGAACTGCTTTGTCAGAGATGTACATTTTGCAGCTTTCTGTGCGGAATTAAAAAAAAAAATAAGACCGGGCGTTGCCATCTCAATTCCGATTTCAACCCACACCCGTCTCCGCTGCCTGAACAGGAGGTGCCCGCGGCCAGGCAGCCGTGATGCCAGAGCACGCCCGTCGTTCCACGGACCACATCACTCTGAAACAAAACCCAGCGAGTTAAGGCTAATGAGAATAAAGTAAAATAGTTAAAACACCCCGCTAGATGTTTAAAGATGGAAACACTCGCTAGAAGAGCGGCAATTTCAACATCTTGGCTTTTGTTGTTTGATTTTGGTTGGGGTTTTTTTCCCCCCCCAGTCATTTTGCTTAATTTAGTACAGGTAAGGAGAGGCTAATGAACAGACTTTTGCCTACACGGAGAATACATACTGAAATTTTAGCCTTTTGTAAATCCTATATATTTAAACTTTCAAGCGACTGCTTTGTTTTTCTGGGTGGAAACTGAAGAAGTGGTCATTCACACCTCAAAGAGATAAATGCTTAAGATAACCTCATTTTAAAAGGAGTCATTTTCTCATTTACAGATCGGGGGTAAAGTCCAATAATACAAACTTCTCAGTGGCACAATTTCACATATTTTGGGCAACGTTAGCGTACAAGCGGTATTTAAATAAAAATAAGTGCATCCAAACATGAAATTCTCTAAATATACCACACTTCATTTATCCCAAATGGCAGTTTTCTGACAAGAGCTGTAATTCAAATTAAAATAATCATTTACACATTTCACCCAGAGGAAGAGAGGTAATAAACCCAGGGGACTCTCCAAACAATCTTCTCCTACCCTATCCCCTATTTATTACATAAAAGAACTCAGCTAGAAGCGTAAATCCAATATTCAGATGCAAATAAAATGCAAGAAGCAGTCTCTGATGGTTGTAATTTGCGGACTCCGAAGTCCAATCATGATGGAATTTACTACTTCTGTCAGTCATTTACTCCTGTATGTGCACTTCGTATTTATGCTAAAATAACACACGAGACAACAAATGAGGCTAGTGTGGCATAAAGTCATTGTAAACCCAGCGAAACCAGAAGAATTCTATTTATGACATTCATTTGGATGATTTACCAGCCATCCCACCCCCACATACCCCCTTTACAGAAAAAAAAACCCCAAGAAAAAGGCAACCATCTTTCGAAGCGATGGACACATTCTGCCAGTAAAAAGAAGCTGAAACGAGCCCCTTCCTTCTCTGGGAAAAGAGAATGCTGACGGAAGAAGGGAGCCCACATCTCTGCCCATCAGGCTTCTCAGAATCATCAACATTTCTTTGCTTGCAAAGGCCAATTTGGCTTACCAGAGAAAGCTATTTTTTGAAGGCGGCTGATATATTTATTCCCTTTTGAAAATTAAAATCCAAGGCATGATAGTGCAAGAGGTAAGTTTTGATTTGAGAACATTATTTGTAGACTAGCTGTGCTTAGTTACTACGTCCCAATTTATTGTCTTAAAGAAAATAACGGCAACAAAAGCTACAAGATCTCTAGAAATTTCATCTTGCCTAAATTTACCAGTACATCCATGAACCTCAACAGTATTAGTACAACTTGATTATCCTAATGATTCCATTATAAAACTTGCAAAATGTATCACGAGGTGAATAAACCATCTAGTGCAAGTCTTCTACATTTTGGGTGCACAGTCATCCTGTGTAGTTATTTCCTCCGGGTTAAATCCCCAAAATCTCTCTGTAACAATTATGAAAAAACAGTGTCACGTGGGTTTCTTTTTTTTTCTTCACCCTATCAAATCTGCGAAGTTTGAGCGTTCCTGGAATCACCATCGGGATGCGCTGAAGGTCGTGAATCCCTCGTCTGTGAGTATTCACTGTCGGAGGACTCCGTAGGTTCAAGCAAATTTTCATAATCACTGTCTTCTGATTCGTCAACATTGTCACCAACTGCTCTTTGGGAGGATGGCATGGATGCTCCATTACCAGAATATTTCAGTCCTGCAGTTGTGGAAACGTAACTGGAAGAACCTACTGCTTGAGGTCGAGGCATAAAAACATTGCTTTCCAGGAGACTGACAGTACTTTCTTGATTGGTTGCATTGAAGTCGGAGTACGGAGGGGGAGGATCAGAGACATCTGAATCCTCGAGGGTGCAGCCTTCCACAGCAAATCCAGTGTAGGACATTCGTGGAACAAACATAGGTTCCAAGTTATCTGGTGGCATCTGCCTGCTTAAAATTGCTTGCTGCATTCCTACAAAGCAAAGAAGAGTCACAGAATGTTAGGGGTAGGAAGAGACCTCTGAAGACCATTGAGTCCAAACCCCTGCCAGAGCAGGACAGTGGTGTACTTCATGCTTACTTGGTAATCTGGTTTACGTAGCGGAGTTGTAACTCCCCACACCCACCCAGCCCTCAGCTCTTCCCGCTCCTTTCCAGTTGTTCCTGTTAAATGCTCAGCCCTTTCAGACTGCAGCACTGGATCTTGTCCTCCCAGTCTCCACTACTCATCTCGGGCAATTCTGACTGATGACTGTTTAAGACACTATCCCCAACCAGCATGGCAAGTCTTGCTCATCACTACATCCTACTCTTTTGAGCTTGGCAAAGAGTATCTTCCCTGAATGTAGCGGTGCATCCACAAAACCCATCTGTATTGGCACAACTTGATTATCCCATTTCAAAACCAAAATGTGTCAGAAAGCAAAGAAACTCTCTAAGTGTGCTACGTTTTTAGGTGCACAGTCATCCTGTACAGTTCATTTCTGCCAGTTTAAGTCCTCTAAAAACACAGCCTCAGAAATTTCCATTACGTGTGGCTCTTTCCACCTCATTTCTATTTCTCTATTCCTTCCAACATCAAAAACTAGCTACACTACAGCTTAGCGTGCCTGCTGCCCTCCACCTACGGCTTATCCAGTACTGAAACTCTGACTCACTTTTGATCAGACCGTAACCAGTTTCTACTGTTGATTTTACAGGTTAAAAATCACATTTCTATACTTTCTCTTACAATGCCCCTTGTGCGAGGGGACAATCTCATGAACGCCAGCAGAGAGGTTCCCTTGTCTTCCTCCCTCAAATTATTTTTTAATAATTTCCCCTCAAAATGTCACAAAGTCACAGAAAGGTTTGGGTTGGAAGGGACCTTAAAGACCATCTCATTCCAACCCCCCTGCCATGGGCAGGGACACCTCCCACTAGAGCAGGTTGCTCAAAGCCCTGTCCAAGCTGGCCAACTTTTGTGGATGAGGCATCCACAGCTTCTCTGGGCAACCTGTTCCAGTGTCTCACCACCCTCACAGTGAAGAATTTCCTCCTAATATCTGATCTAAACTTTCCCTCTTTCATTTTAAAGCCATTACCCTTCTTCCTATCTCTACACTCCCTGATGAAGAGCCCTCCCCACCTTTCCTGTAGGCCCCCTTTAAGTACTGAAAGGCCACTATAAAGTCTCCCTGGAGCCTTCTCTTCTCTTCTCCAGGCTGAACAACCCCAAATCTCTCAGCCTGGCCTCACAGGGGAGGTGCTCAAGCCCTCTGATCATCTTCATGGCCCTAAAATCTGTGGTTAGCCCAGCAGGCTGCAAGACCAAAAGATGTTTTCCCTTTCAGTATTTCACAGCTTCTCCGTGTTTCATGACAAATAGACAGTAACATCAGCACTAGGAGGATGAGAAACAAAATAGCTGGAGAACTGAAGAACACTTACAACGTTTAACAGCCACATTGGAAATACTCATGGAGATGAAGCTCCCACAGCTCTGCACCACAACTCTAGTCATATTAACTACCCGAATGATGGAGTTTAATCAATTCAAAATACAGACAGTACTACGCCAGTAATAGCTGCAAGTGTAACAGAGTATCAGAATGGGAATTTGAAAGTCATCTTAAATGAGATGATTTGGAAAATAATTTAAGGAAGACATGCAGAGGAATAATGAACTGCGGGTACTGCAAAAGGAGGAACAGGTACATCCCTTCGCAGAAAAGAAACGCTGATTTACTGTTGATTTAGAATCAATAGGCTTGTTTTGGTTGGAAGAGACCTTTAAGATCACTGAGTCCAACTGTTAACCCAGCACTGCCAGGGCACCACTGACACAAGTCCCTCAGCACCACAGCTCCACGGCTTTGAAACCCCCCCAGGGATCATGGGGACTCCACCACTGCCCTGGGCAGCCTGGGACAGCCCTGGACAACCCTTGCAGAGAAGACATTTTTCCTAATATCCAATCTAACTGATGTAAGTTTTAAATCTCAACCTGTACTAGGTGTGCTCAGCTGGTGAGAAACGGGTATGATTTCAGTATGTTCTGTAACGGTTAAGACAACAACTGGAACACTAGATCTAATTTTGAAGACCACAGTTTAAGAAATAGGGAAAAACTGGAGAAACTCCACACAAGGAAAGGACTCATTAGAGGTCTAGACACCAAACCTAACAGGAACTATGGAAGTAACCGGGATAATCAGAGAAAACTGAGGAAACAGTTTCAGTCTTCAATGTACACAAGAGGCTGCTGTGGAAAAGCAGAAGGCAGCTTAAATGAGAGTAATATACATTAGACACGAGGAGAAGCTTCCTTCTAGGAAGGTTTGTTAAGCACTGGGAGAAACTCAAGTTTTTGACTGGTTTCTAATTGGTTATTAACCTCCAAATGAGTATCTATCACTACAGCCTAAAAGACGCTACTAGATGGGCAAAATTATTTCAGTGATCTGGCAAATAAAGTCTCAAGTGATTTTTTTGCTAGAGAGTTGAAGTTGTAACCTGTTAACCAAAAACCCTGTACGTATAACGAGCTTTCGCACAACACTACCACGAGAACTTGAATCAAATGCTCCCTCTTCCTCCAGCTCAGAGAATGCTCAACTGGAATATTTAACTCGCTAAAACCAAGGAAATTCTCCTGATATTGAGAAAGCGAGAGAACAGAAGGCCAGCTTCAGTATTTAGCTACTCACAGCTAAAAATATTGCAGAGATACAAGCTGCGTGTTTTCTTGTTTCAGCACTCTCACAAGATTATCTGCTCTGGCATAAATTTTCAGTCCAGCATTTGCATCTCACTGGTAGTATCTAGAGGCTAGCACCGACTGCTCTTCCTCCTCCTCCCCCATCTTTTGCCATATGGGCTGGGATCAGCTCCAGTCACATTAAATACCCGTCTCTCTTTCTCGCTAGCTCGTGTAGTAGCAGTTCCCTGGCTGGCTCATCTACAGCCAAGCAGGGAACAGCAGTGACTGATGCCTCTTGCCTCTTTCAAATGGTCTGTGGCTGACACTGGATCTTTCTTTACCTTGAGGTCGAGAAGGAAGAACCCGGGCTGACACATCAAACTTTGCTCTAAAACATTCATGTGGTAGCAGTACTTTGCTGCCTAGAGAAAATAAAGATATCCAGCCATAGCAGCAGAGGGGCCTGTTGCACAGTTTAGGGCGTTAACCCATCTAAGATACCTTCTAGTCTCAGACACAGGTTTGGGTAGCAAGATACACAAATAATAAAAACCATCTTGTAGTTAAATTACAAAATGTGGCTATTTGCTTGTTTCAAAACATGGAAAAAAAAAAAAAAAGAGGCAGCGTTTGCTGAAATATGTTACTTGCTTAGCAATTATTTTTTTAAATACTACTTCCTATTTGCCTATTCTCTGCTCCTCATCTCTACCTTCAGTCTTCCCCTACACTCACAAGTTAAATTAGCCCAGCACTATCTCCTTGGAAAGGCCCAGGCTCTTCACAGAACCTATCTACTGCTGAGCAAAAGCCCTCTGAAGCCACAGTCAATTTTTAGGAAGGGGGGGGACACAGCGTGGCAAGCAGCCAATTCCACTCACACCAATAGGTCTCACTGGCTCAGAAAGATATGGAGTGACAAAATAAAAGATGAAGATACACCTATTACTGGCTTTCCCTCCCAGGCCTATAGACATACTATGAAAACTTGTGCTATTACTACAGAAAGCAGAACCAACCTTAATAAACCCAGGAATTTTTAATGGGACTTATTTGCACCATGGAAACTTAAACCAACTCAATACTAATACAGGGCTTCAAAACATAGCAGAAGTGTAATTTGTCCATTCAGAGCTTCATTAGAAAGAGAAGACTGTGATGTTTTATTGCCTTCAATAAATCAAAGAATTGCCTGATCCAGCTTCCCCCAAAATGAATCTCATCCAACACACTGCAAGGAGGCCAATATTTCAGTGCTTTCATGGAATTAAAGCTAATACAGATTGAAATTCCTATCAGTGATGGTATAGTACTTGAAATAGGTAAGCAAATTCCAACAATATTCTGGATTAAAATAGTTTCCTTCACTTTCTAGCAGGTACTCCTGAAGACAGGAATGACTTTGAAAGGGAAGATTTAGTTCAACATTGAAAATTAGTATTTCACTACTCATCATGTTCACTACTAAGTCAGCAAATAATTTAAAAATGCTGACAAAGTAGGTTTCAGTAACTACAAAGTGGGAGAGGAGGTTAAAATGTAGATGGTATCCTCTTAATCAGTGGTGAAAAACCTGACACGTCTGCTAAAAGTTGGGATGGGAAAAAAATCTTCAGATGATCTACATCAATGTTCAGCACTTCAGCACTCAGCGTCCTTCACCCAGTTTGTTCGGTGCCCACTAATATAACTGAACTCGAACTTAACTGGTGCTGGGATTGATTTGGAGGATGGAGCTGGGGAGTGGGAAAGGGAATAGATTTTAAAACCCCACTGAAAGCTCCTGGTCTGTAAATGCAGTACCCTGTTTCTGTGTTAGCCTGCAAAAGGAATTTCTCCAGTGTTTAGATTTGCTTTTTCCATTCCTGGCTTTGCTCCACTTTTCCTTTCCTCCAACCAATCTTTTCCGGTGTTATTTCCAGACCTGACTTTTGCGTTCTTTCTCTACAGCTTTGGCTCTCTCCTGTGTCTTAAGTTTGCTAACATTGGATGGCTCTTACAGAAATATCTGCTGTAAACTCTCACAGTTCAGGTACCATTCAAAGTAAATCCATCACGTGATAGGTTTTTTTTCTTTTCCTATGAGCCATCAGGAACACAACACAAAATAATTCCACAAACTGTTTTGCCCTTACAGCATCTGCTTCTGAAACAAAAAAAAATGAAAAGGCAACTTACTTATTTCTTGTTCTTTTTCATTTTTCTTTTGTGCAATTTGCCTTTTTAACTTGTTGACATCAGCTTGAAAAGATTCGACAACACGTTCACTTTTTTCTACATCTATACACACTGCCTGGGAGAAAAACAGAAGATAAGCAAAGGTTCTGCAGAAATACATGAAAAACTTTCATGACAGCATTAATAAAATTACTAGCAGACAAGAAGCCATTAAAAGCACAAAACTAAGAGCAGTGGTTAACTACATCAGAGCATAATATTCAACCTGAAGATTGTTTTCTTTACTGGCTGTTGCCAGTTCCCGACTGCTGCATGATAGGAAAATTTATTATTATTATTTCCAAATAATAGGAAGATTTGTAACAAGACCCAAAGTTAGTTTTTCCTACTTGGTGGGAGAGATTTGGCTTTTTTTTAATACACTACTACAGTAACATAGTTTTAAAATGTAGCATAAAGTTGCATACTCATGCACAAACACAAATTTGAATTGGGGTAGGAAAGAGTTGACTCCAGACAACTGTCCCAAGCTGATCTCCAAACTGACACCTCAACTAAATAAACAAGACCCATGGATATTTCAGCAAGATTTTCCTACAGTGGGTAGGGAATGAACGTGAAATTTTCATAGAGGTATCTAAGTTTAAAACCAGTTCTGGATAAGGTTGATTTCTTTTTTAAATGAAAGATGTTACACTGGATATTGTTTGCTTCATTAATTATGTATCGGTCATTATCATTAAGCAGGATCAGTCGTGAAGAGTAAACGACTCTAAAAGCACCAGTCAGCCTTAAACAGTAATTCACTGGCCATTTACAGCTTCTTCTCCAAAAGGTTACTATCAGTGATCTTACCTACAGAGAGGAAAACCACTATGGTAGTATTTTAACATAAACCATTAATATGCTTTCAGTTCTGTATCTATTTTTTAGAAGTTGGTAAAAGTTTAAACCAAACCCTCACAATTTATTGGTGAAAAATGCAAATATGTGTGTCTCAGCTGCTTTACCAGAAACCTTATTTCCAATCTCATCACATTCTCTGTGGAACAGTCACTTTAAAGATAAAAGTTCCACAAGGTAGCAAACACCCACGTTACTTGAAGCTCTGTAAACAACGTACAGCAGTGTGATTTACGGGGTGAAATACAACAAAGATGTAGACTTAACGGGTAGGAAGACAACTCCCTGATGATGTTGCATTTTCCATTCTTCCAGACGCTAGTTCAAACAGCAAGAGCACGAAAGGATATACTTACTCTTGGCAAAAATAGCGTTACAAAATAATACCGTTAGCTAATGGGATAGACCTCAGAAAATAAATTTTCATGCCTCCTGAAGCAGGCCCAAAAGCTGTCTGCCTTCTGATGAGTTACCCACCTTACAAGGCAGGTTAGAAAGCAGCAACTTCCAGCGAGAAACAGCAGTTTCTCCTGAGCAAGCAAGGTCAGGCATGGTTGGAGAGATTCCTGCCTCGTTCTCTGCTCTACGTGCCAAGCAGAAAAGCTACGCTGGAGCAGAGATACAAATCCCTCCAGGGCAGATGTTAAGGGGCAGGCCTGGAAAGAAGCTGTGACTACAGCCCAATTAGCAGATGTGCGTGCTCCTGAGGCAGCACAGCTACACTGCTCTTCACGCAGGACAAGCTGTGAATTGACAAGCTTACATTTAGTAGATTTGACACTCGAGGCACTTTCAGATGCTTTGCTACATTTGAAGCAGGATTCACTCATGCTCTACACAAAACGTTCACAAGTTTCAACTAACAGATGGAGCTCTTTGCTGCACGCTACATATCCAAGAGCCAGGAGTCATTTTTAAACTCATGCAGGCAACCCTTTAAACCTGTGCAAATCCCTTACAGCCTCCAGCAAGGCTTTTCTTCAATGCATGCTCTTAAAAATAGCTAATGTCTCCTGGAAATCACTAAGTGTTAAATCATTCTTCCTTGCAAAAGAGAAAGAATTGGTGATATTCATATCAACCCCTTTTACAGCAGCCACTGCAAATGTACACATTAAATAGAAACTGACACATTTAAATATTAGAGTTGGACTTATTTTTTTCAATACTTCACGATAAATTGTTTATGAGCTCTAAAAATTTCCACCTCCTCCACTCCTGGTTTAACCAAGGGACAAACAAAAGATGTCACACACACGCTGACCAATATTAAGTAAAGGAAGTTACCTGTACTTTTTCCTGAAGTGCATTATAAACCTGATAGATAGCCCTGATATCCTTCATCACTCCATCTTTGTCAAAAAAATCAGTACTAAAGCAAAAAAAAAAAGAAAAACAGAAAGTATCAGTTAGAAAAGGCAGCACAAGTCTGTAGTTCATGCTGTCTTCTAGCTCACTGCTGATAATCAGTCTAGCACTACCTTTCTAAAATGTATTTTATATTGATAAAAATGTACCATAGTCTCAAGAAACAAAATTCAAATACCAGCATATTCAACAGCAAAATTCCTTCCAGAACAACAAAGTCCCATTTGAATGAGATTAAACTTGTGCAGGAATCTTTACACTTGTATAATTTCGTTGTTAACAGTCAGAACTACTTTGTGTTTACAGCATTTCTTTAAAATTACTGAAAGAAAACCCAACCAGATTTCAACACCACAAGTCAGAGCTCAAGTTTTAAATCAAGCTTGAACACAAAATTCCTCAGGGGATGGGTGGAAATCAAGTAAGAAACTTCCAGCCAGAGGCTCCCAGCCCTGACCGGCAGTACCAACACTGCTTTTCTGATTAGGGCACCGAGTCCCCTTTGTTCTTCTAAAACATTCAATTCTAAGAAGGGAAAAAATAAAAAGGCACACTAGGAACTGACCATTCTCCTCCAGAACTACTTTTTTTCCTGCTTGAAATGCATATTTGTAGTATTCTTTGGAGGGTACAGAATGAGGACCGTGCCTGATTAGCAAAGGAAAAATCCTTACCCGTGTTCCTTAATAACTTTGGCATAATTCTGAGAAGTATTTGGCACTGAAGAAACTTTGTACTCCTGTTGACTAGTGTTGCCTAGATTAGGAATAGTAAGTGACACCCTTTGATTATACCTGTAGAGAAAGTTTAGAAAGACTTCTCAATTCACACTCAAAACATTATTTACAATAGCTTTGATATCACTCATCTCTCTGATCATCACAACTCATTTAATTTTAAAGCTTCTGCATTAGCTTTATTATAAAAGTTACTAAATATTAGAAGTTGCATTCAAAATGAACGCAGGATCAAAAGCTCCCTTGAGTTGCACCTTCCTCCATACCTCTTAGAACCTTTTAATTGTGCCTTCAAACTACCCCAGATACAAGAAGGATGAAGCCGCATTCAGGTCTATTATTTAATAGTCCTGATACCTGATTTCTCTTAAAAATATTTTTTGTTGTTATCTGAAGGTTTAAAGACTGAAAAGAACTTTTGCTCACCCCAAAACTTTAATTTAGAAATTACTTGCACAGGGGGGAAAAAAAAAAAGCTGTCAGCACTAACAGCTGTACACTAAGACATCACTTGGCAAACACAAAGCCTTGCTCCTGTGTAAAAAAAAAAAACTTCAAAAGAAAAAAGTAAAAAGAATAGCAATAAAAGCAGAACAAGAAATGAGGCTTGGCTCATACTCAGAGATTTCTTACCTTCGGTTTGGTCTAAAAAGCACGTATTCTAAAGCATGTGTTGAGTTATTTGCAGTGGAAATGAAGCTGAAGAGAAGGAAGACAAGATCAGGCACTCCAAGGATGTGCGTCAGCTGTTTATGAATGATGTGTTCTCTATAGGACATTTGCTGCTGAGTGTTTCTCCTAAATCTGTACCAGCCAATAACGTTCTGTAATCAAAATACATCCGAAAAAACCCCAAAGTATTAACTGAGAGATACAGATTTACCCTCTGATATTACAGCTCATGGAAATAGCCAAGTTTTATTACAGCAAAATTGTACTCAATTACTAGAGGCTTGCACCTATTAAATAATCCAAACCAAGTGACATCTTGTTCCAATCAATTGATCAAACTTATCATATCACAAAGTCCTGCGTGTCCCACTTCCACTATGCTTCAACTGTTTAACTTTAGCCACAAACGCTCGGAGCATCTTCAAATTATTAGACTTGATCTGTTTGCAAACACAGCAGATGTGGGGTTTTTTCAGCCTAAATATTTCAACTGCCTGTTCACTTCTATTGATTTCTAAGACGCTTCACAAATGTATTTGCAAATTCACATCTGTTCGTGAGACGTACGGGACTAATTTGCTGTGTAAAACAGGAAAATTACCTCGTCGTGGATTGAATTGTGTCAGATTCGTATGCACGTCAAATGATATCCATCCTAATTCAATGATTATTTTGAACATAACGCGCATTAAACTCCTTTATTTCATGTAAACTAATGTTTAATTGAAGAGATTAATGCAAATGGACACTCCATGAACAATTTGGTTTAGGCAGAGTCCCAGGAATAGGCACTATCATGTAGTGATGCATTAGGACTGCGTGTACATATTCAGTGGAATAAAGCAGGTTCTGACTATTAAACAATAACTCCAGTGTTAAATAATAAATGGAAGCACAATTTTTAACTTTTTATAGCAAATCTGTACAACTACTTAGTCTGAATGTATTAAAATGTGTTTATTTGCTAACAAAAGAGAATACAAGACTGACTGTCGTGGTTCCCAGAGAGCAGCAATTCTTTCTCTCCTGGCATTCTGACAATTAACATCATTAAATCCATGGTGCTTTAGTCACATGACACTTGCAAATTTTAATTTCTCCATTTCTTTCTGCTTTTTCACCACAGATAACGCATCTTGCCAGAGGCTTCCTGCAAGGCAGGTCCTAACAAAATAAAATTCAACTGAAAACTAGTGGGAGACAAGCATTTTTCAATTGTTTTTCTGCCTTGTCTCCTAAAGAGGAATTTAATAAGCTCTGAAGTGTTCTAGAGAAGAGCTACAGGGTTACAGAATTCAGGATCTGAGACTGGAAACTCAATTCATGATCAGCATAAAGATATCTACATGTTTGTATACACAAATATACAGACAAAGCACCTATGCTCTAAGCATAAACACGTTAGTAAACACAGAGTTTATTCTGAGAGCATTTGCTGGAAGAAAGAGACAAGGGAAAAAAAAGCATTTCAATGATCAGCATTGCAGGAACTGAACAGATTTAGGACTTGCTTCCCTAAAGATACCTCCTCAGCTTAAGCCTTGTCTGTAAGAAGTCCACAGTGGAGGTGGGTAAGGTGAAGAGGGAGTCAAGACTGCAAACTCAGTTAGTAACTGTTACCGCACACTTTGCATCATGATGATCAAGTCGCACATTGGGCATCCTTACTCATCCCAGAGCAGTGAAAGTGACACTTGAGTCACCTGCAGAGGACAGAAATCCCCCAAGCCCAACGGGTCATGACTTGACAGTGAGCTCTGCTGCTAGTGAGATGTGACTGGCAGCTCTACAAGCACTGGTTTGCTGCCGCTTTGTAAAATAAATAAACCAAGAAAAACGTTCTTGTTTTAACCACCCCTCCTTTGTAGTAGCTCTGTCACTAACCAGACCTCATGAGCTACAACAACATCTGACACAACAGACAGAACATTTTTTTCCAATTTAAAACTTTTAACAGGGTAAAAATTGCAATTACGAGGCTGTATCGTCACAAGCCTTAGACTTCATTTTCAGATCAGCTACACTGTTGTTGGCTCCAGCAGCAGAGCACACGATCATTCCACTACGTGTTCAGCCCAGAAATTTCAGTGGGTTCATGCTAGCCCTTCACTTTTGGAGACCTAAACTGAAATCCTTTGCATTTCTTCAGGGAATTTAGACATTGCCCCCAATTTAACCTTAGTACCACATAATCCATCAAGTTCTGTGCAGAATAAGCTTTGAGTCAAAACAAACCACCGGCTTTGTGAACAAAAATACTTCTTCTAGTTAACTGCCTTTGATTGTTTGTTTTCCCAAAGTGCTGTTTCTAATGATAGGCTCTAATGGCTAGAAGAGGAGGAAAAGATGGAAAAAAACTTACTTTTCTTCGGTCTTTAAGAATCCTGTCCAAACTCTCCTCATTAACCTTGCCTGCATAGTCATAAAAGCTTGAACCAAAAAGGAAGAGAAGAAAGGTAGGTACACGTTTTACACAAAGACATTATACTTAACATAAATAACGTATACTTTTGGGGGTTCTTCAAATAGATGGTATTTGATACATTACAAAACCACTTCTACAGTTTTACCTTTATCAGGACAGGTCCAGTATTTACACCACCTATTTTGGATATCCACCTTGGGTGCTGTTACAGCACAGCTAACAGAGGCAGTTATTACAGGGGAAGGGGCAGAGCACTTAAATTAGATGTATAATGCTAACTGGTGTGAAAACTTTAATGCCTTTTAAACTCCTAGTAATTTCTTGAGCTCTGGTCCTGCAGTTAGATTCAGGAGACTGGGTCCTTGAAGCCAAAAGAGTTATATTGAGGTCAGTGAGAATCCAAAGTATCATGGGCTATCCATATGGCTCTGCTTATAGAACGGTGGCCCAAGCCCCGACATGGGGTTATTTTGAGAATGTGACAGATTTAAGAAGTCTATCTACATGGCCAGGTTTATAAGTTATAAAATCAACACTTCATGATAAGAGGAAAAATCTTTGAAAATAGATTCCTCCTTGATTTACCTGCCAAGTCCTTAAGTCTCTTTCAAGAGCTGGTATCACCAACACCTAAAGCAGTGCAGGAAAACACTGTTTTAGAGGTCTGGGAGCTCAGCTCCTGTGTGTGTGGTGGGGTAAAAAACAACACAACAGAAAATCTTGAGCTTGGTACTTGGCTGGTAAGTAAGGGGGGAAATAAAATTTGTTCTAAGATGCAGCTTATTGTGAATATTAAGACTACAACCAATTACTAATTTGAGATACTAGAGAATATTTTCATAATGTTTCCAATTTACAGTCACAATATTTATGCATTCTTGTTAGCAGCAGATATCCAATTCTTTTTCTTTCTGTGCTAAGAATTATTTTTTTTTTTTTAATGGGATAAGCAACTAGTGTGTTAACAGAATGCTTTCATCTGAAAACTGCAGAGAGAGATAAATCAGTCCTTTTAAAATCCTTCTTATTCAGGTCCCACGTGTTGGTAAAAGCACTGGAACCAAGCCTGTTGTACTCAACGTCAGCAGTGCCAGCTTACAGGAATACAGCGGGGCCGAGCGATCGGCCGCCTCAGCCTGGCCACGCTGGAATCACAACGATCAAGTAGAGTGACCCAAAATCAGCATCTGCTACGACTAACGGAACAGAGAAACCAGCAGCACGTGCTGGTGCCGATAAAAGCTGTGTGAGCTATCAGAGTTTGCCCTGTGCTCTGAAGGAAATAAATTCATCAGTTTTCTCACGCAGAAAGCATGCAGTGAAGTCCAGAGTTCTGCCCCTTCCTCCAGCACCTTCGTTCCTAACAGCCAATTTCTGGGCCGGGGAGAAGCAGTAAACGTGACCGGTTTTGATATGCGCTGCACACAGCATCGCTAGGAACCAGGAGGAGTCTGCCAGGCGCTGGGATATTATCTGGATGTGTAGAGTCTCTAGCATTTAAATCGCTGGGTTATGAGTATCCTCTCTGTAATTATCAGAGAGCAAATGATAGACTGGAGCTTTTCTCTCTAATGGAACCAATGTCAATCACAATGTCTGATGTACCGTGTCTTCTTAATTAGCTGGAAATCTCTAAATAAAGACAGGAGGAGATTAACTGGGAATTCCTCCTAAAAAGAATGTCTAGACAGCAATTTAGAAGCCATCACTATATAACAAGTGAAGACTATAGAGAAAAGCTCCACGTGAATTGAGGGAAGCTGCTAAATAGAATATATTAGACCTATATTTTATTTACATTCTGCAGAACAGGAGACCAGAAGGCAAAAAGAGCTAGTAAGCTGAAAGTTTCAGAATAATTAGTTGGTGCAAGTCGGTATAACTAATTAGAAAATAATTTGTTCACCCAGTAAGTTACTAAGATCAGGGCACAGAAGGTGTTCTGTCACCCACCAGGCCCCAGCAGAGCTAATCTAAGACTGTGATAATTGAAATCGATTTTGACATTTATCCTAATCATCAGAGTGATAAGACTCAACCTGACTGCTATCCTACCTCCACTAACTACACGAGATGGAAAGTCAACGAGACGGAGAAATAAGCCTGTCCTAGCTATCTCAGCACCATTTATAACCTAAGATAAAGTGCTACTAAAACCATAAACTCACACTTTCACTCTCACGGTTGGTGCCAGTTACATGTATTTCTGTAATACCATCAGACAAGGAAACAAAGCAAACGTTGGTAGGTACATTTGAAATGCTAATCTGTTTTAGCAAGCTACCTATTTTTATATCCTGAAGCCAACAAACACAGGAATACAAGAGAAAATGCTTACCTAAAGAGTTTGGAGCAAGGCTCGTGGTTATGGATTTCTGCAACAACAAAGGAAAAGAAAAAATGAAAAGACATATGTCCAACTGCTTAAGGTAAAGAGAAATTACAGTGATGGATCTTGCATGAACTTTCCACATCACGGCTGCTGAGCAAATAAACATTTGTACCAGATCACACGCTCCCCTTAATGTCTCAGCAACACTTGATGACACAGCACCACAGCTGGAAAACCAGCTTCTCTTTCTCATCTGCCATTACACAGAGCAAAATCTTTTAACAATATGCAAGACATACATTTGCTGAGGCACACGACCATACAGCTGAGCTTTAAATACGCACTTTTGAGACTATTTTATAGGTGTAACCTCCTCACAAAGGCATATATAATTGATTGTTTAATACACCTTTCCACAGGTTTACTCGCATTCATACCACTATTTATTATAGCAGCAATGAATTAAAAAAAAAAAAGGATGGGGAAGGGAATCACTGAAACATTGCACGTTGGGGTATTTAAAGAGGTAAGGCAAATAGGATGTGACAGAGAAGGGGTTAAACATCACTCCAGAAGGGTTAGTTGCAACCTATAATTCTGTTACTTGAAGTGTTAAAAGGTCACAGCAGCATTTTTTTTTTTTTATTTAAGGGGTTGCAACAAATGTTTAGATGCTTATTTAAGCAATAAAGATTGTAACATGTCAGTAACCTTAGAGAAAAGCCCAAAAAAGTCCAAAAATCCAAGCTACGGTATCTAGCACCAGCACGACTTACTTTTTTTGTGGTGTTTAGTACTTCTTTAAAGTTCTCCTCTACTCTGACTTCGTACCAAATACAGCTTATCGTTTAGTCCTATTATTATACCTTGGTCACATAACTTCTGTCTGAAACTGTATTTTCTCAGACTGAAGCACTTCCGTAGCAATGTAATATTTCAAGCTCCTATATCAGAACCCCACTGGAGCATTTAGCAACTCTGTTTAGACTCTTCCTTCCTGAAGGGTGACTCACCACCTGCCCTTCTGAGAGCCCCAGGCTGCTCACCACTGCAAGCTCAGCAGAGTCAGAACCACATCACAATCCCCAAGAACAAACAGGCTACAAGCATTAGCATCTCAGAGTACTTAGGTTCTATCAAAACAAGGCCCTGAACCTCCATGGCACGCGTACCACATCCGTATTTACTGGCAAGAACTCCTCAGGCTGCTGCTGTTGGAGTTCCTTCCTTTCTTTGGAATTGTTTAAAAGCATCTCAAATCCACGTTTTCCAACTGGCACACAGGAATCCGTGGAAATGATCTGCTACACAAAGCCAGCAAGTCATTATTCCAGCTTAGACCAACTCCTTCTGACAAACAGTTTGACTACGGTGACTGAAAATACATACAGGATTTTCAGGATATCATGCTGCTTTTGAAA
This sequence comes from Ceryle rudis, assembly GCA_033439905.1. Classification (NCBI taxonomy): domain Eukaryota; kingdom Metazoa; phylum Chordata; class Aves; order Coraciiformes; family Cerylidae; genus Ceryle; species Ceryle rudis. The sequence continues at coordinate 2,168 of JAAGNO010004012.1, read as the reverse complement.
AACAGGAAGCAAGAAATCCACTATAAACCAACCATCATTCTAAATTCATGTTTTACACATTGACTTGTGTCTTTTTTTTATATATATATAGTGCCTACACCCTATATACACACGCACATACACTGAAACACCACCAGTAACCTTTGAGGCAGCAGCCCCCTAAGACGATTAAAACTCAGCGGTGACAGCAGCGCCACAAACTGCCAATCTCAGTCCAAGAGTTGAACTGAGAATCAGCCCAAGAGCTGAACTGAGAGCTCAACAGTTAATGCTGATGACTAAATACTGATGGAAAAAGTGATAAAAAAAAAAAAAAATATCAAGAAGATCTCCAGGGGTGGGTGATTTCCTTTTGCAAAAAATAACGGTAACCGAGAACGTGACGCACACAAAAAAATCCTGTGCCTGTATATTTTCGTAATTTAGCTCAATTAAGTAATTGTAATTATTTGGCACTTCACAATTTTTCACCTGGGCTTCCTTAGGAATAACTGGGGAACTTTCTTTTGGGGGTTTCCTATTTTCTATAAACCACAGAGCCAAAAAAACACGCAACAGCTTCTCGCTGACGTGTAAAAAGATTTATTTCGTCCACCAACACTTAACAGCAAAATCTTAAATCATTCACTTTTCATAACAACAAATGAGCTGCACAGTCCTTCTGCTTAGCAAGAAAGCAAATGATTTGACAAACATTGTCTTGCTGGGACAGTTTATGGTGTCACTAACTACCAGCCATCCATTCAAACCCTCTACTGGAAATTTGCCCCCTTTCAGTACGAGTAAATCAAACAATGCCTCTATTTGATTTTGAGCACAAGGTTGTATTTAGGAAACAATATCGACCAGGAAATTCCCTGCAGGACCAAAAGCCAAAATAAATAATTTCTCTGTGAAATGCAGAGAAACATCTTCAGTAAACAATCTTCTCTCCACGACAGGAATCTAGCAAAGGATGTCCTTTCCTCACATCTCAACCACAAACACACAAATGCTGCAGCAAATACGATTCTGGAACGTCTTGTGCTGCTCCCCCAGTGAAGGAATTCATACTGAAAAGTGGAAAACTGAACAGTGTTTCTTTCAGAAATTCTCGAGGTTCTGTTACTTACCGATCACTTGTAGAAATTCAGTGTTGCTGATCTGTGAATCACTAATGCTAAAGGTTTCCTCTTGTCTCACCTCTCCTAGCAGAAATCCTTCCTATAATTTAAAAAAAAAGCAACAAACAAAAAACAGAGACCAAAAATAATAAAAAACTACTATATCCAGTCATTCACTCTAACTTCCTGAGCATTAAATAGAAGAATTAAAACAAAGATTTCATCTGAGACACACATCTGAGCTGCAGTAGGTGTAACCTGTCCTCAGGCTTACCCAGACTGAATTTCTGATTTACCAACATCCTTTCACAACACTAGAGGAAGAAGTTGTCCAATAATATTCTACCAAAAGTTTCTGTAGGTAACTTATACACAACCTATATAAGGGAAACACCCATCATTATGGAAAGGAGCCCACTGCCTCCAGTCCCAGCCATGCAGGGGATGAGGAGGAGGATTCACTACAGAATCGTAGAATTGTTGAGGTTGGAAAAGAGCTTTAAGATCGTGGAGTCAAACCCTTAGTTGCATGGCACCACTGCTGCTTCAACGCTAAGGGCAAGTGGAGTTGTCCTCTGCAGAGCCTTATTCAAATTTACACATGGAGATTGGGCTGGACCTTGCATAATACAAGGGATTGTAAAACTCAAAAGGTAACTTAAAGTCATCTTTTGTTCTCTATTCTCGCCCCCCCAAAAAAGAGGAAGGATAAGCAGCAATCAGGTGCTTTTGGCATGAGCGCTGAAAGCGACTCATCGCTTCCTGGGGTGGAGACCAGGGAGCGAGCTCAGACTGGAAGTTTTATCAACAAAACAGCGGGATGTAGAAACACCCCGCTTCTGCACTGTAACCGGGGCTGGAAACCGGCGCTACTGCAACAAGCCCGCCCACTCAGGCCGCTTTTCCACCCGCGTTTTCTGCCTATAATCGCTGCCCTGCATGTCACGTCAGAGCCCCGCACCGCCGGGGTCCAGCCCGGCGCTGCCCCAGCCGCTCAGGGCGGCCGATGGCCCCGCCAGCAGCGGAACCTGCCGGCTCTGCCAGCCACCCTCCACCCCCTGCTGA